>CAUYQG010070604.1:0-16800 GCA_963574415.1 Tarsius wallacei | reverse complement strand
TGATTTAATATTATGGATCTTCATTAATAAAAAATACACATTATGGTCCTTTGATAGGTAATTTGGAGATTGAAAAATATTTCATGCCCATTGAAATATTTCATTTATAGCCGGGCTCGGTGACTCAGCCTGTAATCCCTCACCTTGGGAGGCTGAGGTGAGTGGATTGCCTGAGCCCGCGGGTTCGAGACCTGCCTGGGCAAGTGAGACCTCATCTCTACAATAAATAAAAAAATTAGCCGGGTGTGGTAGTGCACACCTGTAGTTCCAGCTACTTGGAAGGCTGAGGCGGAAGGATCGCCGGAGCCTAGCAGGTCGAGGCTGCGGTGGCCGGGAGCCGCCACTGCACTCCAGTCTGGGCAACGGAGTGAGACTCCAACTCCAAAAAAAAGAAATATTTCATTTATTTCATTTAAAAAAATATTTCATTTGCCCACTTAGTGGCCAAATATTTTTTATTTTAGTGAGGTATAGTGTTAATGATTCATTGTGATTTTTATGTTCAGATTGTTTCCAAATGAATTATAATTCTTTCATTTTTCTGTAGGTATCAGATAAACCATGGGCAATGAATGGTTTGAATGTCTTTGAACTTTTGTTAACCCTTAGAGTATTGTGCAGGTTTTAGGGCCACATAAAGCCACAGAGTTCTTTATAAATCAAAATTTGTTAAGAAGTCAGTGGTTCTGTGACCTAAAGTTCTCAGATAAATTAGATAATTTTCCAATAACTTACTTTAAATAAATGGCCAAGGAAATTTGAAATTCTGGCCTGATTTAAAAGTACACAATCAGCATACCCTTGAATATCTTTATGCTGCTTGCATACAAAAACCATTTACTTAATGAGGCTATTCTTTCTAGGTCTATTTTTGAATGACTTAGAATATTTTTAAAATTCATTCTCCCTACCCTCCACTAATATTTTAGCATAGCCCCCAGAGAATGTGAATCCACTTATCCTGAAATGTCCATTGATGACAATGTCAGCGTGTATTTTAATGGCATTAGTTTAGCCCCAAAATTATCTAAATGTATATCTAGTTAGGTATCTATGTTAGAGACGTTTGGTGCAAAGAACATTTTATATTTTGCATTTAGCTTACTCATTCACTCCATCACACAGCTATACATTTATTGTGATCTTCTTATGACTCAGATCTGTGGTAGCTGGTAACTACAATTATACTTAATGATTATTATTCTGTTTTTTATTTCAGTGATGTCTTTCTTGCTTTTATATTTTAGTGAGGTATAGTGCTAATGATTTATTGTGATTTTTATGTTCAGATTGTTTGCAAGTGAATTATAATTCTTTCATATATAATGCCTTCTGCATTCATAGAAAGGCACAGAAATAGCTCATTAAAAAAACTAAATCATTAAATAATAATTTTTATTGTCTTCACAATTGTAGAAAAAAGCTATATAAGGTAAATCTACATTTTATCTTCAAATGTTCTGTTGTATTTTTAGGTATTTTGAAAGGTTAATATAAAATACAAATTTTATTCGCAAGGTACAATTGGTCGTCTTTCCAGATCCAGCATCTGATTTTTGACAGACTTTGATTCCCCAGACAGGTCTTAAAATTTTCCTCCATTTTCCTTTTACGCTGGCTATTTGTGCAAACTGAGACACACTCTTGGATTAAAATATCCCAGTCATATTGTAAAATGAGCTCAAATTCTCCTACTCGCATGAGAACTTAACAGATCATTACTGTTGACATTGTAGTCAGTTGAATTATTTGTCATTTGTTTACATGAATTGTATTTTTCTAGTAAATGTTCAGTAAGGCAATACTATTTTTTACAGATTTTCTTATCCTTAAATGGACACATGATGATTTGATAAAGATAGATCAATTAAAGGAACAGGAAAGAAACTTTTTTCATAATTATTTGGGAATAAATTACTTCAAACTTAAGTGCTGCATCAAGTATGAGGGATTAGGGCATATTTAATTAGGTGTAAATATGCTTACTTCATTAGTAACATAGCATTTACATTTATCTCCTTCTTTAAATTGTACACTGTTAAAATTCTCCTGGCAGTTTTATTCAAAGAGTAAAAAAAAGATATTTTCGGCAAACCTTAAAATCATGTAAATATGATTATCTTGATATACTTTTATTATAAGATATCTAGGAGATTAGTTTATGTTTAATTGTTGTAATATAGTAAGTCCCTTAGTGTGTCACAACAAAATAGCCACATAGGGGAGCTCTAACCCAGCAAAAGAATAAATCAACTGCTCAACAGGATACCAAAACAATTATTTTTCTACTTTCACAATAAAATCCAGAAAGAGCTTTAGCGATTTATATATTATTCTAATTACATTCTTTATACGCCTCTCAGAAATACGTTTGCCTGAAGATTATATAAATCACATTCAAAGAATTTGAAGCAAAGCTTTTTTTTTTACCTTTCCTGGGGACGAGGAGGTCAACTAACCAGTGTCACATTCTACACTGGCATGGAATTGAATTACGATATCTAGAGATTTTACTTCAAAGCAATTGTATTTAATAAAAATGACTGTGAATTTAATTGGCTACATTTGTAGACTGCAGTAACTGATGAAAGGAAGTGTTCATAAATTGTAAAGATGAAAGTATTGGAGCAAATCTTTAATAATGTATATTTAATTGACTTGGTTAAAAAATGACTATTTTTTAATTCTCTGCCCTATATGGAGTATATATTTTCACATTTCCTGCTTTTGGGATCATTTTAACTGATTCAGAACATCAATCCAAAATTCAAAACTCAAAATGTCCCCAAATCTGAAACTTTTTGAGCACCTACACGACACCTAAAGGAAAGGCTAATTGGAACATTTCAGAATTTTGAATTAAGGATGCCCAAGTATGTACAATGCAAATATTTCAAAAATCTTAAAAACTTTAAAATCCAAAACACATCTGGTTCTAAACGTTTCAAAAAAGGGATAATCAATTTGTAAAATGAAAGACAATATCACTAAATACATTTATTTCAAATTATTGACAATAACACTTTAAGCTGGGTTCAGTGGCTCAGTCTGTAATCCCGCACTTTAGGAGGCTGAGGTGAGTGGATTGCCTGAGCCCCCGGGTTCGAGACCCGCCTAGGCAACTTGGCGAGACCTCATCTCTACAGTAAATAAAAAAATTAGCCGGGTGTGGTAGCATGCGCCTGTAGTTCCAGCTACTTGGAAGGCTGAGGTGGAAGGATCACTGGAGCCCAGCAGGTCGAGGCTGTGGTGGCCGGGAGCATGCCACTGCACTCCAGTCTGGGTGACAGAGTGAGACTCCAACTTAAAAAAAAAAAAAAAGAAAAGAAAATAACATTTTACTAATATAGATTTTTAAACAGTTTAATTTTTCATTTCTAACTTAATACATTTTTTAAGCACTTCTAAATTATTTCAATAAAAATTAGATAAAAATATGCTATCTGGGACTATTTTCAGAATAGAAGTATGAGAAACTCCACAGAAGCTATCTCAAGGAAATCAAGTGTAGCTAGCTAGCAAAAATCACTAAATATATACACATAAAAAAAAACCATTTAGTTTTTAAAGGCTCCTGAAATTATCCCAGAAGCATGCAGCAAATACAGAAGCAAATATAATAAATCTTGGCAATAGCAGTTACAGTCTGTAACACTTGAGCCACAGCCTATCCTTACATTTATATCAGAGGAATTGAAACTTCACTTGGATTAGGTGTTGCTTAAAAAAAAAAAAAAAAAGCTTCTCTTTGCCCTAGCTCCTAGTCAAGGGTTACAATATCCCAGTGGTATCAGACCTCCATCATTTATCAATCCCCCCACCCCCCCACCCCAGCTCCTTGCTTCAGAAGCTAACTTCAGCCAAGAGGGTAAGGAAACCCTTCTTTACCTAGATCCCATTCACAGAGCTGAAGTTTTACCTCAGGAATGACAGGCCAAAGTTAGAACCCCAATTTTTATTGTCTTAGTTCATTCAGTTTCATGCCAAAAGAGACAAGCTAGGATGAACAGAGGGACAAAAATATTGTCTATTGAATAAAGAGATTAATATCCAGAATCAAAACAATATATTATCTAACTTATCCAATTGGCACCAATTAAAAAAAAAAAGAAACACACACACACAAAGAAATTGACTATGCATTAAAAAAAAAAAGCAGGCAACAAACTGCTTCTGACAGTGCTAATATGTGGAAATTAGGTCAGAAAGAGATGAAAGCAACTCTTTTAAATATGTTTTAAAAACTTTTAAAAATTGATATAAGGTAATAAAGGAATGTATGAAGACTATTTCTCATCAAATACTAAATGCCAATACGTAGAAATTATTTTTGAAAAATTAAAATTCTGAATTTGAATAACTCAATAACAGCAACAACAAAAATAAACTACTAGAGGGGTGCCAAAAATAGATTTGAATGTACAGAAGAAAGATACAGTTAACTTGATCATCATTAGTGACTATGCAATCTGAATGACAAAGATGAATGAAGAGAAAGAAACAGAGTCTTAGGAAAATAAGGGTTATTATTCATCACATCAACATATGAATGACTTGAATACCAGGAGAAGGAGGAAAAGTGGGGGGAGGGGGAGGAGGATTGAATGAATTGCTAATATCTTTCCAAATCTAATTAATAACATTAATCTTATTCTCCAATAATTTATGCATTCGATAAATGCAAAAAATATCCTCATGCAAAAAAAAGTTGCATTAAAAACAATAAAAAACAAAGACAAAAAGTTTTGGTGGCAGTAAGATAAAATTAATATCAATTATATTGGAACACTGGTAAGAGTAACAGCAGAATTCTCCCTAAAATTATGGAAGCCTTAAGGCAGTGGATGACATTTAAAGGGCTAAAAGGTAATAAATGAATAATTTTAAAAACTGTCAACCAGGAATCTTAAAATTCAGCAAAATACTTGGAAAAATGAAGACATTCACAGGTAAACAACAACTGAAAATGTTTAATGCTAACAAACTTGTCTCAAAAGAAATATGAAAGAAAGTTCTTTCAGCTAAACAACTAAAGTGATTCCAAATAGCAATTTGGACACACACACACACACACACACACACACACCAATAATAAAGACTGCAAAAATACGTATTATTTCTTCTTATGTAAATGAATTGAAAAACAATTTTATAAACAATATCAATATAATTGGAATTTTGGTATTATAGCATATAAAAATGCAACATATTTAATAATAATGTTGCAAGGAAGTTGATGGGAGAAAAGCTATGTGAAGTAAGGAAATTATAGCTGATGATAACTCAAATCCACTGAAACAAATGAGAAACAGAAATGGTAAAGAAAAAGGTTAATATCACAAACTCTTAAATATATTTATGGTCTACTTCCTTTTCAGTTTAACAAAAAAAAAGTTAAATTATGTAAAGTAATAATTAAAACAGTGTATTAGTGGGCTTGTAATATATTAGACTGCAATTATTTTTTTAAAAAGCTCAACAAGTGAAAGCAAAAATACAGCAGTGTAAGAGTAATATTTATATGTCTATTGAAATTACTTTAGTGTGCATATGAAGTAAATTTTGATGTTACATGGCATACCGTGTAAGATCTAAAAAGATAAAATAACTCAAAAAATTATAGAGAACATCACTAAGGAAATTAAAATGTAAAGCTAAAAGATATTTCCTAATGCAAAAGAGACATAGAGGATGCAAGACATGGGGCATATAGAAAATAAAAAGTAAGATGAACTGAGTGCAGTAGCTCATGCCTGTAATCTCAGCACTTCAGGAGGCTGAGGTGAGAAGATTGCCTGAGTCTAAGAGTTCGAGGCTAACCTGGGCAGCATGATGAGACCTTGTCTCTACAATAAATCAATAAATTAGCTGGATATGGTAGCTTGTGCCTGTAATCCCAGCCACTTGGAAAGCTGAGGTGGAAGGATCACCTGAGCCCAGAAGGTGGAGGCTGTGGTAGCCATGTGTGTGCCACTGTGCATGCCTGGGCACCATGGTGAGACTATGACTCAAAAAAAAAAAAAAAAAAAAAAGATGGAAGACATGAATCAGACTTTATCAATGATAACTTTCAGTATAAATGGATTTAAAAATCCAGATGAATGAATAAAATAGATTTTCGGTAAGAATAAAACAAAAACAAACATATGAGCAAACACAATAGTACAAAGTAAATGTTTTCTACTGGAGAAACATTTTAAATTCAAAAGACAAATAGTTTGACTATAAAACAATTTAAAAGTATATTGTGCAAACAGCAATCAAAATAAAGCTGAAGTAGCTATACTGATACTAGGCAAAATAGATTTAAAACAGACAATACTAGAGAGAAAGAAACATTTAAAAATGATAAAAGGGAAACTATATAACAAAGATATAGTATGTACATATGTATCTAAGAAAAGAGCCCAAAATGCAGGAAACAAAAAATGGACGATATGAAGGAAGAAATGGGTAATTCAAAAGTAAAGAATTTCAATACCTTAATTGAAATAATGGATAGGACAGATAGGCAGAAGACCAACAAAGAAAAATATAATTGGAGCAACACAGAAAACCAACAATTCTTGTCCTACATTTATAGAAAATCCCACAGAACAAAGACAGAATACATATTATCTGGTACACAAAAAACATTCTTTAGAACAGACTGTATGCTAAGCCATAAAATAGGCTTCAATATATTTAAAATGATTTAAATCCTAATTTTTTTTCAATCACAATGGAATCATTCAATTACAGTGGAATAATATTAGAATTCAATAACGGGAGGAATTTAAGAAATTTGCAAATAAGCGGAAAACAAACAAACCAAACACTCCTAAATAACCAAGTCAAAAATATCAGAAAAAGAAGCTATAAATACTTTGAGAGTGATGAAACTGAAAGCATAACATACCAAAATTTATGAGATACTAACAAATTAGTGTCCAGAGGGAAATTTATACCATATATATACCATATATATACCATATTTAAAAAGAACAAACTTCTCAAATTAATCATCTTCCATTGTAAGATGTTAAGAACAGTAAAATAAACTCAGTTGGAAGAAAAGAAACAAAATAATCATGATTAAGGCAGAAATAAAAGAAACAGAAAATCAACAAAAACAAAAACTGATTCTATGAAAAGACAGGAGGAAAAATGACAAAACCTTAGCTAAAGAGACCAAGGAGAAAAAACAAGCAAGAAGATTCAAGTTATTTAAATGAATGTATTTCAATTATACAGAAGGTCTACAATAGGCAAATTTATATAAACAAATTTGATCACATTGTCTAATACTAAGGGAGAACAAATAGGAAGTGGGAGGTACATGCTATTATATATGTGGGTTTTTGAGTGGAGGTTGATGATAGTGTTCTAAGATTGATTGTGATGATGGTTGTGTAATTAAGTGAATATAATTAAAAAACATTCTATTTTGCACTTAAAATAGGTGAATTATATATCCATTATATCTCAGAGATTTTATATATAAACAATATATAGTTATCCAGAGAGAAGAGGTCTCAGGCATAATTACTAAATGCATTATTACAATCCATGGTTGGAATGTACACAAAATTAACCAAATAAATTCTATTTCAATAAGGCTACACAATAGGATATACAATATGAGTAATCAATAATATATTTATACCTTAATATTTTAATATGAGAATATTAGAGTAATGGTCACAAACTGATTTAGCTCATAGAGATAGAACTTAGAAATACATGTTACGAACACATCAATGATTAAAATGTATCAACCTAATTGCTTATGTTATCAACATTATCGATGCAATTGATGCAAAAGTTACAGACTTTGAGTCTAAGATAAAAATGATGTGCTATATATAGAATGCACAGTACAATTTCTCTGCTTCACTCAATGATTGTAAATAAATAAGCATGCTGTAAATAAATATGCAATACTTTTTTTCAAAATATTTAAAATTCAAGCCGGGCTCGGTGGCTCAGCCTGTAATCCCATGCCTTGGGAGGCTGAGGTGAGTGGATTGTCTGAGCCCGAGGGTTCGAGACCCGCCTGGGCAAGCGAGACCTCATCTCTACAATAAAAATCAAAAAATTAGCCAGGCGTGGTAACGCGTGCCTGTAATTCCAGCTACTTGGAAGGCTGAGGCAGAAAGATCGCCGGAGCCCAGCAGGCAGAGGCTACGGTGGCCGGGAGCGGCCACTGCACTCCAGCCTAGGTGACAGAGTGAGACTCCAACTCAAAAAAAATAAATAAATAAATAAAATAAAATAAAATAAAATAAAATTCAGACCAACTTGTTATCAATATAATTAACAGATTGAATTCTAGTGCAATAGATCGTTAAGTTAAAAAGCTTAACTGTGTTCTGTTTCAAGATGAATACATTCTAACTTCTCACAACATACTTTACAATCTGTGTATATTGCAAAAAACAGTGAATAATGTGCTGTGTATATATTTTTCTAATTTTATTTCAATAGCTTTAGGGGGTACAAATGATTTTTGGTTATGTGATGCATTGCATAGTGACAAAGAGAACTTTTGAGTGTACCCACCACTTCCACCTGTGTACATTGTACCTATTAGGTGATTTTTCATCCTTCCCCTGCTTTCTATCCTTTCCCTTCTGAGCCTCCAATGTCTATTACACCATTCTGAATACCCCTCTAGATTTTATGTATTGAGGAGGATTGACACACTGAAAGCAATACCCAATTTCCTTTGCCAACCAGATTATTATAATGTTCTGTGTATGGGAATGCCTAAAAGAAGATTAAACAACAGAAGGGAAAAGTCAAGTAATTCCCACTTCTTTTTGGAATTACCCATTCATCAGCAGAGGACAGATCTGGGCTGGAGCATGAGCAGCAGCTTTAGGACCTGCTATGTGAAGTTTCTTTCTTGGTCTGGGTACCAGAAAACTTTGCCTTGGCTCTTGCTGTCCAGCATCCAAGTGATGTTCCAAGCTCCAGCAGCCAGGCAGCTATTCTGCGTATTCAGCAATGACTTCTGCAGTGGCTCTGTTACCACTATGGCTGCCCCCTCTCTGAGATGCCAGCCATGCCTAAGCAGCATTTTAGTAGTGCTAGAACCCAATGCGGTATTCACAAGAATGTTCCCAAACACTTTTAATACAAACTCCGCCCTTTGTTTTTTTCAAAACTACACGTACTTACTGTTTCTTGTGGTCAATTTTCACATTTCTGAGTTAACTCACAGTCCTGTCTGCTCTTGCAGTCTGTCTGAGACTTTGTGGCAATACAAGACTGATGTTTTGAATATTTTCTGTTTGAAATACCTCTAATCCATGTTTTTATTTTTCCTGACTTATCTCAGAACTAGAAATTGACACTCTTTTAGTGGTAATAACTTTTTTAGAATAGTATGTAATTATTTTAAGACTTTTTTCCATTATGTGTGAATGTAATTTTTTCCCCTTCTTTTGTTTTTAATCTTGTTTTATTTAGAGACGTGGAATCCAAGTAAGGATTGACTACACAAATAGGCTGCGTGCAGGTGAAGTTTGAGCCTTTAAATGACCCTCACTTCCCCTGGTTTGGATCAGGTACCCTTTTCTGTTACACCCCTGACAGTGCCCAGCAACTTCTGATCCCTCCGTTGTGCTATTGTGACATGTTCAGGTCCCACATATGCGTGAGAACATGTGATATTCAGTTCTTTCCTTCTGTGATAGCTCACTAAGTATGATGATGTCTAACTTCCTTCAATTTACTGTGATTTCCATGATTTTGTTCTTTTTTTATGACTGCATAATACTCCATCATGCATGTGTACCACATTTTATTTATCCAGTTCACTTTTAGTGAGCACTATGGTTGAATCCATTTTTTGCTGTTGTGAACAGTGCAGCTATAAACGTGTGTGCAGGTGTCTTTTTGGTAGAATGATTTATGCTTCTTTGGGTATATTCCAAAGAAAGGGATTGCTAGATCACATGGAAGGTCAATTTTTAGTTTTTCTAGGAATCACCACACTGCTTTCCATAGAGGTTGAACTAGTTTACACTCTCACCAACAGTGTAGAAGTATTCTCTTTCTCCACACTCGCACAAGCAACTGTTGTTTTTTTTTGATTGATTAATGATGGCCATCCTTACTGGAATTAGATGGTATCTCATTGTAGCTTTGATTTGCATTTCTCTGATGACTAGTGAGGCTGAGTATTTTTTAATGTATCTTTTGGCTGCTTGTATATATTTTCTTTTGGAAAGTGTCCTATTCATGTCCTTTGTCTACTTTTTAATACGGTTGTTTTTGTCCTTTCAGCTTGTTTGAATTCCTTATAGATACTGGATATTAGGCCTTTGTCAGATACGTAATTAGCATTTTTTCCCCCATTCTGTGGATTGTCTCTTTGCTTTTCTTGATGGTTTCTTTTGCTGTGCAAAGCTTTTCAGTTTGATGAGGTTCCACTTTTCTATCTTAGCTTTTATAGCAATTGCTTTTGGAGACTTGGTCAAGAATTTGTTGCTTACTGTGATGTGCATAAAAGTGTTTCTTATGTTTTCTTCTAGGATTCTTATAGTTTTTACATTTAAGTCTTTTATCCATTTAGAGTTGATTTTTGTTTATGGTGATAGGTAGGGGGTCCAGTTTCAATCTTCAGCATGTGGCCAGTCAATTTTCCTAGCCATCATTTGCTAAATAAGGTCTCCTTTCCTCAGTGATTGTTATTGGTGGCTTTGTCGAAGATGGGTTAGTTGAGAAATCATGTTTTTGCTTCTGGAATCTCTGTCCAGTTCCATTGGTCTCTGTGTCTATTCTTTACCAATACCAGGCTGTTATTACTACAACCTTGTAATAAAATTTAATTCTGGAAGTGTGACACCTCCCACATTTTTCTTTTGCTAAGAATTGTTTTAACTATTCGTTCTCTTTTCTTTTTTCCATATGAATTTCTGAATTATTGTTTCCATGAGCAAGGAATGTTTTTCCATTTGTTTGTGTCATCTTTGTTTAATTTTTTAAAAATAAGGTATATAGAACAATAAATAATTATCTAAAATTATAAAATAGTTCAGAGTTATGTCTACTAGGTACGATTTAGATAAGTGACATTCCAAGATATATACTCTGTGATATTTCAATAGGCCATGCTTATAGATAACATTGATTCCACAACTAAAATCCCATTTCTAATGTCTTATTATCAAGCTACTAATTTGATCAATGAAAACTTCTTTTTTATATGTTGTGCTGATTGTCAGAGCCTCTAGCATTCAGCAAAGATTAAGATTATGGAAACACATTTAGAAAACACCTCTGGGTCATTGCCTGGCTAAGCTATGGTACGGCCATGTGCTCTTTGAGTTCTGGCCAGGCCATGTTTCCTGACTTTGGTTCCCTCCCCTATCTTGGGGAGGTGAATCTCCTCTTTCTCTCTCTCTAATTTACCCTCTAAATAAACTATGTTTCCTAATCTTAAAAAAAAAGAAAAAGAAAACACCTCTGAAATGTGGAATTTCTAATTTAAATGCTAGCTAACTATATGTGTGGGTTTGTTCTTAGTTTAATTGATCATGATAACACATAGAATAAAAGATTATACATGTTTAAGTACACTAAAGAAATTACAGATTTCATAGTAGAAAAATATAACAATATTATCTGAAATGGTCCACTAGATGAACTTTAATGAAAATCATAAAAAGGAATTCAGTAATATCAATAAGTTAAATTATTTTGATTTGTGTGAATTTCCTTAATTTGGCAGTTTTTTAAGTGCTGATTATAAAACTTAAGGTTTTTGAAAACAAAATGTCTATAACATATTAAATGTTAATTCAAATAACCAATTACTTTTTTGAAATTTTATGGTGATAAATATGTGAATAATAAACATGTTTATTGAAACTTTTTTTTTTTTTTAGTTGGAATCTCACTCTGTTGCCCAGGCTAGAGTGCAGTGGCACACTCACGGCCACTCCAACATTGACCTGCTGGGCTCTGATGATCCCTCCACCTCAGCCTTCCAAGCAACTGAAACCACAGGAACACGCTACCATGCCCAGATATATATTTTTTAATTAATTGTAGAGATAAGGTTTCACCAAGTTGTCCAGACTGGTCTCGAACCCGTGTGCTCAGGCCATCCACTTGCCTTGGCCTCCCAAAGTGCTGGGATTATAGACTAAGCCACTGAGCTCGGCCTATTGAAACTTTTTTTTATTAAAGTGAGAATTATTAAAACTTTCAAAAATAAAATTTAAAGTAACCTTTTACAATTTTAATATGTATATAGTTTATACCCAGAAATGCCAGTTTTAGGAATCTTTTAGACTTAAAAAATATCTATATTTTAGAATATGTTAGAATACATTCAAGCATATGCATATTTATTCAGTATATTTTAAAATCACAATTAGATAATGTCCATAAATAAGGTGATGACTTAAATGTATGGTACACTACTTAGCTTCTTGAACAATGCATAACTAATGTAATAGTTTGTAATATCTATCTATTTATCTAAAATCCTAAAGATGATTCTAAAAAAAGATGTATCATTAACACATATTTATAAAGCTTAATATTATTTATTGAGGCAACAGAAATTGATATTATAATAATATTTTAGAAAGCAAACTAAAAATATCATGTATTTTTTAAAAAGGAACAAATGATGACATATTTAAAAAGTAGTCAAGTAATGTTTTTCAGTGGAAAACTGTATTACTGAATTCTGAAATTACACTTCAAAAATAGGTTTAAAATTTTTATCTTGTTTTTCTAGAATATTTTTACTTTTTACTCATTAAAAATGAAACTCTTGACCTTTTTGGAAGATGCAAATACTTTTTCTACAAATTGAAACAAACTGCCGTGGTCAGGAGAAAGATATTTCTATGCCATTGTTCTTCGTAAAATCAAATAAAATTTGATGAAGATCAGTTATCTAGAGGTACCACTAAACCCTCTTCTCCTCCTATGAAGAGGCTGAACATTGGATTTGCCAAGGTACTTAATGTATCAAGAAAACCTTTTATCTACACCATTTTATGAGTCACAGACTCTATCATTCTCACATAATGACAGAAAATCATTGAAACAAAAATGCTTACTATCCTGCAATAGCAATAAAAAACACATTTACCCTGAACCAATACATCCATTATCTTGTAACCTCAGGGATGTAAAGGAGAGATAAATTGAGACTGCAAGACGCCTTAGCCTAACTTTGCGGTGCAGTATTTTCCATTGATGCAATGTCAGTCAGATCAGCAAGAAGTCAAAAATGAGATTGTAACTTTATTATTCATCATTCCAGTGTTGTTTTTAAAAATTTTCCTAGTAAGATCTAGTAAAAAGATACATGACATGCTATACATTGCATTGCTTGGCCTGTATTGTAGTCCAAACATAAAACATAAGTTAAAATTTTAAGTTTAAAGAGGAAATACAATTGCATATTAAAAATCGAATATTGTTATTATAATATATAAAGATAATAGTTGCATAAGAGTGAATGTAATCTTTCCAATAATTTTAAATAAATATATTCTGGTCATTTGTTAAATTTTAAGTCAACACATTTCCATAGTGTTTCCGTAAACCAAAAATAGATCGCAGTTTTGTTCACAGTAGCCAAATTCTGCTTTGAATTTAGCTGTAGTTGTGGTCTTGGAAAGCTGAATATCTGAAAATATAAATTATGACAATGCTAAAATAAGATGTGGTTATTCATTATATGACTGCATAGTTTATCATAATAGCTAATCAACATATCAATGCTTATATGTGCATATAGCATGAAAGTGAGATTGATTGCCAGTACTTTCATTTTCCCTGAGATTCTAATTTAAATGTCATACTTGACTAAAAACAAAAGGTTCCTTATATTTTATATTTTCAAATGATATAAGTAAATTGACCAAATATATGTTTATTGTTGCAAGAAGAAAAAGTTGCAATAATTAATAACCAATATAAGGTTTTTTTAAATTTTAAATTCAAGGGATATAAATACACATTTGTTACTTGGACATACTATGTACTGGTCAGGCTCTATCATCCCACTCCCTAGATAGTGAATATTGTACCCAGTAGGTAATTCTGAAACCTAAGCCCCCATCTCACATACCCCCTTTTAGTGTCCCCAGTGTCTATTATTTCCAGCTTTGTGACCATTAAATTCTGACATAGAAATTAGAACAAGTGACATTTGGTTTTCTGTTTTTGACTTAGTTCACATAGGATGATGTTCTCCAGCTCCACCCATGTTGTAGGAAAGGACATGATTCTGTCTTTTTTTATGAATGCATAAAACTCGTAATTTTTAATTCAAATAATAATAACTTTCAACTAGCTAAATAAATAAGGAAATAACCTGTGTTTATGCTTATTAACAGTATAGTTAGCTAAATACCTCTAAAAATAATCCACTAGATGAAGGAGGCCAACCACCACAAATGGTATTATTTTTTGGATAGTGATGCCTTGTAGTACAAGCTTCCCCTGCTAGGTGAGTGCTCTAGGAACCCATCAGCAGCATTATATCCGCTAATGCTGCTGTGAGAGGCAGCATTTTGTTCAGTGAATTTTCTTTTTTTGGAGATTCTTTCAGCGCATTTGCCCATTTTATCATGGATGAGTTGCAAGCACACCTGTCCACATGCACTGAGTGTTCAGCAGTTTTGACCAAAACTGTGCCATCCTCCCTATTTAACTGAACTCACTCTGAGTGATTATGTTTTGTTTCTTTGGATAAAAACAGTCCTTAAATGGAAACGTTGTTGCCGACGTGGAAGAGGTGAAAGGAAGGGTGGCAGAAGCACTAAAAGGCATCAAAATGGAAGAGTTCAAAAATTGTTTTGAGCAGTGGGAAAAGCATAATAGGTGTATCACATGAAAGGGAGAGTACTTTGAAGGTGACTAAAGTTAAGTATGTAAGAATAAATACACAATTTTTTAATAAAGAAATTCCATTTTTTGTTGGGTCCCCCTTGTAGTTTGTGTTTCCTTGAAAGCAGAAAAGAAACAAGAGTCCAGATTACAGATGCTGGTAGTACAGGCCATGATCTCAGGACACAGGGCTGATGTAGCAGGAAAGAGAAAGTAGGTGAAGAAAAGTCCATATCCAAGGTCACTATTGAGATCACTGCTCTATCAATAGTGACTCACTTAAGCTAGGACTTTGTCACTTCAAATTGTGCATAGGAAGAAGAGCAGTCGAAGCATTCACCTACTTACTTCCACACCTCATTTGTTGGAAATGTTAATTGCCTTTTATTATTGGTCAACATTTCTAGCTGAGCATTTTTTTGTGGTTTCAATACAAGCACCGAGACAGAAGTTATAAAGATAATTGACACAGATATGTTGTGAAATGCTGTTGGCTGAATTTGAAATGTATAGAATAATCCATTGAAAGCTTAGTCTAAGTCAGAGGAAACCTTAAGTGGAAATAAAAAGTTCCTACACTTTATATTGCTTTGTGCTAACAGGTTTTTTTTTTTTTTTTTTTTTTTTGAGTTGGTGTCTCACTGTGTCACCCAGGATAGAGTTCAGTGGCATTCTCATGGCCACCACAGCCTTGACCTGCAGGGCTCAGGTGATCCTTCTGCCTCGGCCTTCCAAGAAACTGTACCTACAGGTGTATGCCACCATACCCGCTAATTTTTTGATTTATTGTAGAGATGAAGTCTTGCCTTGTTGCTCAGGCTGTTCTCGAACCTTTAGGCTCAGGCAATTCTCTTGCCTTTGCCTCCCAAAGTGCTAGAATTACAGGCATGAGCCAATGCGCCCAATAGGTATTTCAACATTTATAGAATAATGTTTGAATGATTGATATTTACAGATACCTTTTCCATCTTTTCTCTTTCAATTTTCCGTATTGTTAAATTTAAAGTGAGTTTCTTATAGCTATCATATAGTTAGATCATGTTTTCTTTTAACTTTATTTTAAAGATGTGAGGTACAATTCAGGATTAGGTATACAAATGTTTGTTATGCAGGTACCCTTGTTGATGAGGTGTGGCCCCCCCAGCAGTTCCCCTCGATTGCCAATTCCACCCACCCCCACCACTGGCAGTTTCCCACTACTGCCAATCCCTCTCTTATAGTATTATGATAACTGTTCAAGATTCGCTTATGAGTGAGAACACATAGTACTCTGTTCTTTTTTTCTGTGATAGATCACTGAAGTATGATTGACTCTAAATCCATTCAAGTTGCTGCGAAGTCCATGTTTGTTTTTCTTTATGCCTGCATAATATTCCATTGTGTACATGTACCACATTTTTTTTATCCAGTCCAGCTTCAATGGGCAGCATGGTTGGTTCCATGTTTTTGTTATTGTGAATAGAACTGCAACAAACATGCGTGTGGGAGTATTTTTTATGTAGAACAATCTGAGTTCCTCCGGGTATGTTCCCAACAGGGGGATTGCTGGGTTATGGGGAAGGTCAAGTTCTAGTTCTTTCAGAAATAGCCATACTGTTTTCCAAAGAGGTTGCACTAGTTTGCATGTCCACCAGCAATGTAGAAGTGTTCCTTTTTCTCTGCACCCTCACCAGCATCTGTTGTTGTTTGTTTTATTAATGAAGATCATGTTTTTTAATCCACTACACCAAGCACTCTTTTAATTAGTGTATTTAAGCCATATATATATTTAAGATAATTGTTAACAGGTTGTAGCTAAATCGACTTTTTTCTTTTTTTTCCCTCTGTTTTATGTTAAAGATGTGGGGTGCAAGTCAGGATTAGGTACATAAGTGGTCTACTTACAGGTGTAGTTTGGGTGTCCCACTGGTCTTAGCTTCACCTGATTTAGGATCAGATACCCTTAGTGATGTT
>CAUYQG010070603.1:0-12920 GCA_963574415.1 Tarsius wallacei | reverse complement strand
ATCTCTGAGAAGTCTCCTCCCACTTGGGAAAGGCTGGAGCAAATGCTGTTGACATTTTCTCAGTGTTCCATGATAACAGATTTTAAGTTCTGAAGTTCAGGTAGCTAGGGCCGTCCCCATAGCTGTGGTACCGGTGCCTTTGTGTAGCAGATTATGGGAGTTGAGAGGGGTTTGGTCCCTCCCCCTAGACACTGGAGAGCACTGAAGGGGCTCTGTGCCCACATGACGGTGTTCCGAGCCTGCTTGGGTCCCTGCTTGGCCATCCTGGAGCTGTGCCTGTAGGGACAGGAGAGCCGAGCCCAGGTGGGGGAGGGCTGATGGCCTTGCCTCCTGGCCCATATGCATGGGGCAGCTGGGAAGAGACTGAAGCCGGCTGTGAATCAGAAGTAGGTAGGCTCCGTCCGTGGGCAGTGCCAGAGGGCAGCGCTACTCCCAGGAGACAGTAGAGCTCAGGGCAGACAAAGGGGGAGTGGCTTCTCAGCCCTTCCCAGCCCGGGCGTCCCTGTGACCCTGCTCTGAAGGGAGTGCACTGTCATCACCTGCTACCTGTGCAGCCCTGCACTGAAGAGGCCACTGTGTATCCTTCAGAGCATCACATTTCAGCAGCCTGTCACAGAAAAGTAGCGGTTTCCAGGCTTGCATCTCTCTGCTTACAGTTGCCTTTCACCACATGAAATGAACATCGGATGAAAATTCACTCTCTGTAGGACATGAGGGGTCAAAGGGAAGGTGTTTGCATCTTGTTAACTCATCAGTAGTTGAGAAGTGTTTTCTTTAGCAACTCTGTTAGCTGCTCCATGGGGGAATTTTCAAAACTTCGGACCAGCTGTGAAATGGAAGTGAGAATCGCCCCGGATGTTGATGAAGAGGCCACAGGTAGCCGCTGCCTGTGCTGGCTCAGCCTGGGGCGCAGCAGCACGCCCCGAGTCTTCCTCAGGCCTGGGCTTCTGGGCCACAGGGCCAGCCTGAATGCCGGGAGAGGGACGCGCGGGGAGCCCTGCCTGGGACTAGGCTTTGGCGTTCACACAGGGAAGCACCTGTTCCCGGTGGAGTGAGCGTGACGTGGAGAGGAGAGGGCTCGCACAGGCTTGGGGGAGCGCTTACTCCAGCTTTCTGTTGGTTAAAGGGAAACAAAGCTCGAGCTCCTTGGCAAGAAGGCCTTGTGCTGCTGCCATGTGTGGCTTGCCAAGCTGATGTTTCAGGGGCCGCGTTTAGAACGGGTTCTGTCCCCCAGGGAGCCGTCGCTGGCCTGGGGGTCTGGGCGGGGAAGAGCTGCAGAACGAAGAATAACAACAGTTAGTGAACAGAACCAGAGCAGAGCTCAGAAAGAGTTGGGAAGTACGAAAGGGTTGCATGCCTTTAGTTTCATGTTTTACAGCGCATTGCCAGGTAGAAGTGATTTTTCTTTATGCAATAAATTGACCTGGTGTGAATGGTAAGTTCTGTCTGCTGACTTGTAGACTTTCTTTTATTAATAAAAATGACCCAAAACACACTTTTCCTGGAATGTATAAGTAGAACTTTAATTGGAATGGTTGCTACGAGGTTTCCATGTTTTAATATTAGAGTGATTATTGCTGGCCTAGTCAGATATTGCAACAGCTGTCAAGTGGTCCTCGACAACTTAGAGAAGACCATCCTGAATTCCAAGTTAATGTAGTTTGGTTGACCTGAATCTGTGAGTTAAAAAAAAATATTTTTTTTTTTGAGTCGGAGTCTTACTCTGTTGCCCTGGCTGGAGTGCAGTGGCACACTCACAGCCACCCCAGCGTTGACCTGCTGCGCTCTGGCAGTCCTTCCACCTCAGCCTTCCAAGTAGTCAGAACTACAGGCGTGCGCTACCATGGCTGGTTAATTTTTTTTTTTTATTGGAGAAGTGAGGTCTCGCCAAGTTGCCCTGGCTAGTCTTGAACCCTCAGGCACAGGCAGTCCACTCACCTCGGCCTCCCAAAGGTCTGGGCTTACAGGCTGAGCCTCCGAGCCCAGACTAAAAATTTTCTTAAATTTTTATTTGTTTATTTTTCATTGAGACAGGCCTCAACTATGTTGCCCAGGCTGGTCTTGAACTCCTGGACTCAAACAATTCTCCTGCCTCAGCCTCCCAAAGTTCTGGGATTACAGGTTTGAGCCACCATACTCAGCTGAATCCTGAAATTTGGATGAGACTGGTGGAGAATTTTATCAGGTGACTCTTTTGTTTAAGTTTAAACTAAAAACAAAACCAAACAAACTCAATGTTTTCAAGTGTTTGGAAACTTCTGATTGCTTTGTGGATCTATTTTGTATATTAAAGTTCCTGGTTTCCAGTTGAAGAAGTATGTTGATAAATGTACAGCTTTGATCTAATCAGAGATAAAGGGGTTGTAACATTTTAGTATGTCATTGCTTAGTAAGGAAATTATTAATTGCAACCATAGAAAAGGTTGCCATCCAGCCCCTTCCACAGTTTTATTTTATTTTATTTTGTTTTTTGAGTTGGAGTCTCACTCTGTCACGCAGGCTGGAGTGCAGGGACGTGCTCACAGCCACCACAGCCTCAACCTGCTGGGCTCCAGTGATCCTTCCGCCTCAACCTTCCAAGCAGAAGGAACTACAGACGTGTGCTACCATGCCCAATTAATTTTTTATTTATTGTAGAGACGAGGTCTCCCCATGTTGCCCAGGCGGGTTCAAACAGTCCTTTTGCCTTGGCCTCCCAAAGTGCTGGGATTACAGGCTTGAGCCACCGCACCCGGCCCCCTCCACAATTTTAGTGTAAATAAGTAAACTTAAACTACGTCCGAATCGATAAGACTCAGTGGAAGATTTTGTTGTTCTAAGACAGTGGTCTCCAACCTTTTTTGGCGTCAGGGATCGGGTTCATGGAAGACAGGTTTTCCACGGTTCTGGGGGCAATGGGGATCATCAGGCATTCAGGTCTTATAAGGAGTGCGCAACCTAGACCCCTGGCATGCGCAGTTCACAGGAGGGTTCGTGCTCCCGTGAGAGTCTGATGCCGCTGCTGACCTGACAGGAGGTGGAGCTCAGGCCGTCGCGCAAGCAGTGGGGAGCAGCTGCCGATACAGACGAAGCGCCACTTGCCTGCCACTCGCCTCCTGCTGTGCAGCCTGGTTCCCCACAGGCCACGGACCGGGGCCGGTCTGTAGCCCGGGAGTTGGGACCTGGACCCCTGTTCTAAGATGCAGTCAGTTGGAAGAGTAAAGTAGAACGTTTTGCTAAAGCGTTGCTGTTTGAGCAACTTAATGATGGGAGCTACTCGTGGGAGTACAGAGCAGAGGCAGATTTTTTGTTCATCCAGATGCATTCATCTGCTTGCTGGCGAAGGAGGAATGACTGCTTTGTTTTCATTGTAGGCTGATACAAGAAGAAAAGGAAAACACAGAGCAGCGGGCAGAGGAGATCGAGAGTCGCGTCGGCAGCGGGAGTCTCGACAGTCCCGGTCGTTTTAGACCAGTGAGCTCTGTTGCCCCCTGCCCGGCTTCCTCGCTCGCCGGCTCCTCCCCTCCAGGCAGTGGCCGCTCCACCCCCCAGAGGATCCCTCGCAGTCCAGCCCGGGAGGTGGACAGACTGGGCGTCATGACCCTAGTACGTACCGGCCTGCCCCTGCCCGGCCCCTCCCGCAGCGCCCCTCTCCTAGGCCTGGCCACCGGGAATGGCTTCTTCTGCCCAGGAGGAAACCGGGCCATTTGTGACGCCAAGCGGCTCCAGATCTTTAGGACTAGCTAGTATTTCATCACTCAGCCGTGCCGAGTTCATTTTAATCTGTGGATGGCCAGGTGAGCGTGCCACCGCCACCGCTCGGGTGACATCAGGCACAGCAGCTGGGCAGGGTACAGCAGCCAGAAGGGGAAATGCTCACAGAAGCGAATACAGGCAGGCCACCCACGGACAAGTGCTCCGAGGGCGTCGGTGCCGTCCCTGCCCAAGGTTCCAGGACATGCAGCATCAAGAAAGGGAGGGAGGGTTTTAACGTGATCCCATTGCAGCCACGCTGCGGCTGCTTCTCAGCTTCTGGAGGGAGTGGGTGGGCTTCTTCGTTACCAGTTCAGGGTCACTTCTGACCTGGAACGCAGTGGCCTTATGGCGTCCAGTGACACGATGTGTTGATCTGAAGAATGCGTGAACTTTCTCATGCTGTTAGTCGATGTTTGTGCGTGTATTACCCGTGCAGTCGTGTTTCGAACTTACAACATTTTGCTTTTGAACTGCGCTTCTGTCACATTTTTTCTGTCACCCTCTGTTTTCCTTTTCAGTTGCATTGTTAGCCAGCATACGGTTATTTCAGGGGCATGTGGAGTGGTCGCCAGTCCATCTTGCAGTATTCGTGATACTGGTTCTGTCATTTTTGTCATTAACTCACTGGCTGGTATCCTCACTTCTGGACAGTCTTGTTTGTGGCTTCATGCTTGTTTCCTTCCAGAGAATTGGAAGAACAGTCATGTTTCCTGCTTCCTAGTTTTCTAATCCTGTATGCTGGCCGACAGTCTCTGCTTCCGCCTTCAGTTTTGATTTCCTGTTTCATCCTTTGTTTTTATTATTTTAGCCATCTGCAGACTCATTTTTAATGCAGACCTCTGGTCCCCATCAGTCTGTAGTTCATTCATCTGACTCCCTTCCCAGGCCTACCCCATGCGCTCATGGCTCTTCACGGCCTGTCCAGGTAACCAGGCAACCGTGTGGTGCTTGATAACGTGTGAGTCTGTGCTGGATTGTGGCTATTCAGGGCTTGTTTTTTTCTCATTAAGAAATGTCTTTTTCTCAGTAGTGATAAATTGTAATTAGTGTGTCACAGTATAGTAAGTGTGGATATGGCTGGGCACAGTGGCTCACACCTGTAATCCCAGCACTTTGGGAGACTGGGCCTGGAGGATCACTTGAGCCCAGGAGTTCGAGACCAGCCTGGGAAACACAGCAAAATGCTGTCTCAGAAAAGTGAAGTGTAGGTACAGGCACAATATCGGTGGTTAAGAGTGTTTTTACTCAAATTATGTAGGATGTGTGTAATTCATAAACATATCCTGCATGAATCTGCTAAGTATAGAATTATTGGAAGCTTTACACAAACAATATACTTTCCGGTTTTGCTGCTTGTATTCAAGACTATAAATCTCATTGACTTATTGAACACACACTACTATCTCTAATAGACTAGTTTTTAATTAAAGTATCTTACCTGAGTCATAGGATATAAAGATTCTACATAATATGATGATGCTAGCTTCTGTTCTTACATATTTTCACAGGGTACCTTTCTTTAAGCAATAGATTTATTTTTGAGAAGTCGTAAATCAAATTCTAGGTAAGGACTTTATGTTAATGTTCACTAGGTGATTAAAAGTAAGTTTGTTTAGATTTATAATAGGTATTGCAATAACTTCCTCATTTATTTTAGTATTTTAAATTATAACACAGGTTTTATTAAATAAAACGAAGTTATAGAGAGGTTTGGCTTAATAAGTCACATATGATAAAAATAGAATTTTATCTTTCTGAATAATAATTTATAGTGTTTTTCCAGTAAATCTTTATTAACTTACATTTAAATTTTGTGGTCAAAAAATGTCTATTTCCAGTTAATTTTTTTTCTAGATTCTGCCTCACTTATATCTGTCCTGTCATTTTCATGTATTTGCCTGTATTGATCTTGACTTTTTTAACTTCAAAGTTTGCAGTAAATCTGTTTTCTCTTTATTTCTTTGCATGCATCTATCAGCCTAGTGATTTAAGGAAACATCGTAGAAAGGTAAATGATTTAGTACTTTAACATATCTTTGTATCTTCATAATGTATTTGAAGAGTACCTATCATATTTTGTGCAAATATAGTATTATGTAGTTATGTGATAATGAGAAGTTGACATTTTATGGAAGTGTTGAAACTGGCCCTTTTCTATATGAGTGTACTGCTGGAAATTGGTCAGAAGTGGTTTTCACAGAGCCCTGGGACCAGTGTCAGAGGGTGCCATTCTCCCACCCGTTCAGCCTTCCAGGCCTTGCGTGCTTATTCATAGTAGATGTGGGATTTTCAAAATGAGGCGTTGTCGCAAAGCTATAGATTTTAGATTTGGGGAAAATCAATTTTAGTAATAAGAAGAATAATCGCTGGTGTTTAGTAAGCTCTTGCTGTGTGTCAGGCATTGTGCTGAGTGCTTTACTAATGATACGAGATGCCTGGGACCAGAATTGTTTCATATTTCAGATTCTTTAAAATTTTGGAGTATTTCCAGTAGACCTGCTGGTTGCGCGTCCTAGACCCGAAGCCTTGTAGCAGGCATGTCCGCTGAGTCTCCTGGAGCATCTCCCATTTGGGTCGCACTGAACCCTCACACACGTCCCCGTGAGACACAGCCTGCTGCTGTCGCCACACAGTGTGCGGGGCAGGTTGGCGTTCGCTGTCACCTCGTTCCACACGCTGGCCTCTCGGCCGCTGCACCCGCCGGCCATTCTTCTCTCCGGGTCCTCTGACCTCCCGGGCAGCATCCGTGCAGAGGGAGGCTCAGGGCCCTTCTCCTCAGGTCACTGCGGCCTGGGCCGCCACCTCGGAGCGTGTGTCGGGAGCACATCTGGGCGACGGCTGGCTTCGTGCTCACCCAGTCGCTGCCTCCTCACTTGCCCAGACCGTGTTCTGTGCCCCACCCGAGCCTGCCTCGTGGTGCAGGGACTGGACAGCCCTTCAGATGCGTGAGGGCAGACGTTCTCGGAAAAGGCCCAGGACGGGGCCGGCAGCCGCGGGCGCCACTCTGCTGGGCTGAAACGGGATGGCTCAGCTCTCGGTGCCGCCCCTGATGAGCTCGGGTCCTGGAGCGGCTGCTCACCCTGGGTGTGCCTTGGTTTGCTCTCTGAGAAGAGGAGAATAATGGTCAGATGGTGTTGCTCTGGTGGTCGTAGACCCAGCCGTCCCCAGGGAGACGGGGAGCTCATACCCACAGCAGCAGGACACAGCACCCTCCAGTGGGCTGGCTTGTATTTGGTTGTTTTTCTTTCTTTCTTTTTCGATACAAGATTTTCTCGGTGAGGGAAGCAGCGTGTGGGTTCACACTTAGACATGGTAGCCCGGTCTCATTGGTCTCCGGTGGCTTCAGCATGCTGCCTGGCGGCTTTGAGGAACCTTATTCTCAGGCGGTTGCGGAGGTCGTGCCAGGTGTATGTGCAGACACTGCCCACACGGGACTGTTGCCCTCCCCCTCGGCTTCAGGAGTGTCGGTGTAGGCTCAGTTGCCCTCCTTGCTTTCTCGTGGAATCTGAGAC
The DNA here is from genome assembly GCA_963574415.1 of Tarsius wallacei. Taxonomy (NCBI): domain Eukaryota; kingdom Metazoa; phylum Chordata; class Mammalia; order Primates; family Tarsiidae; genus Tarsius; species Tarsius wallacei. The sequence goes on along the minus strand of CAUYQG010070603.1, from coordinate 5,673 downwards.
AGGTGGAGGCAGAAGGCTGGGGGGTGACAGTGCAGCACCTTGCCGTAGGACAGAGGGTGGGGCCAGCTGCATGAGCCTGGGAGCCTCCTTAGGGGCCCTGGCTGGGTTAGCCAGGCTTTACTCATGAACCCCTGGTAGTGACAGGGCGGTTGTCACCTCACTCCCTAGCCTGGCGTTTGTTTTTTTAAAAACAAATGATTGTGTTAACCTGAATCTTAAGACTGTTAAGTTTCATATTGATACTTTCTGGCTCTGATAGCCTGTTGTCTTAGGATTGGAAATGGGAAAGGGCATAGGCATTGTCTGTATCTTAGCTGCTAGTTCGCTACGTCCTAAGTGGCTGAGCTTCATTTTGTACGAATTCACCTGGTTCTCATGGAGTCACTGGACTGGAGTGGGATCGACGTGCTTTGCGCGATCCCGTTTAAAAAGCAGAGGTTCAGGCTCTGCACAGCGGCTTGGGAGGCTGAGGCTGGAGGATCGCTCGAGCCCAGGAGGTGGAGGCTGCGGTGAGCCGTGATTGTGCCATTGCACTCCATTTTGGGCGGTAGAGTGAGAACCTGTCTCTGAAAGAATTTTTCTCAAGAAAAAGCAGAAGTTCACTTTTTATACAAATGCTGGCCATGCATGTTTCGTGAACTTTAGTGCTACTCAAAACCGGAGAACACAGATGTGTGAGCTAGACCTGCCCAGACCCCAAAGGTTGACTCTGTCACTGCTGCTACTGCCGTCCTGCTTTGGTTGGCACAGGCAGACTCACATCCTTTTGCAAAAAAAAAAGGCACTTGGCAGTCTGAAAGAGATCATCTTTTAATGATAAACCTGGAATTATGTTATCTAAGCCATACTGAACAAAAAGTTTTTAAACTGCACATAAGTGCCTCTGTTTATAGCCTCCAACCCACACATTACTGATGGAGCCCATACACACGTATATTCGGGCATGGTCTGTCTATTCCTTGCTTGTGTTTTTCCCCTACAGACAAAAAAGTATTAACCATTTTGCCCAAGAGGTTTCTGCCCGAATGACATCGGGAGACACACGTGTCCTGGGCTCCCCACAACGATGGTCCAAGCTGGCTCAGATTTGTAATGCTGAGCTTCCAGGCATTGTTCAGACCTTTGCTGCCTCCCGGTGATCGTCCTCATGATGTGCCGGGGAGTCCAGGGAGGGCAGAGTCTTGGGCTGCACCGAGGAGGCTGGGGACGTCCCGTGTCCTGCCTGGGTCCCCGCCCTCCTTTGTGGGAGGCCGAAGGAGTCTGTGTCTGCTGTGCATGTGGGCCTGCTTCTCACAAGCAAGACCGTCCTTGAGAATGGCATGAGACTAGAGCAAGACTCCTGGCGCTGGCAGCAAGCATCGCCAGTAGGTTTTCCAATGAGTCCGTGGTCATGTTTGAGGCCTCCTACTCTTGCTGGCCGCCTGCTGCTAACTCACTTTGCGTTTCTCTCGCCCTAGTTGCCGGCTTCCAGAGAAGAGGTACGAGATGACAAGACGACAATAAAATGTGAAACCTCCCCCCCTTCCTCCCCGAGGTCCCTTCGGTTAGACAGGCTGCACAAAGGGGCGTTGCACACAGTCAGCCACGAGGACATCAGGGACATCCGAAAGTAAGGAGCAGGAAACCCCGTGTAGCACGTGCTCGCCGCCTCCTCCTCTTCCGTCTTAAGACGCCTGCTCATCTTTTCTGGAAGAAAGCAGCACTTGTAGAGCATTACCAGTTGGTTCTGCGGGTTTATTGAAATGTCACTCCTAGAATGCCCGTCACAGCTCCGGCGCCGTGGTGGCGTCCAACAGGCGTGCGCGTCTGTTTGGGCACATGAGTCTGGGAACAAAGGAGTTACGTGGTAGCGGTTTTTAGGAAGCCTTCACTGTTTCAGAGCCTACAGACTGACTGCCCTGAGAAATGCCTCCTTTGCTAGCTGGAGAGGCTCCCAGGCCCAGTACGGGCTTCTGAAGAGTGCAGGGTAGTCGCCCCGGAGAGTGCCATGTGTTCCTTACCATTTCCGAAGTGCCTTCTCTCGGGAAATGGTGGATGACTGATTGTGCCACTAGCGAATTGGCCTCTCTTAAGCCGCTGTGTGTGGAGTTTCTTGCTGCGCCAGGCCGCGCGTGCGCGGAGGGCATGTGTTGGTCTCTGCAGTGCTCATGGGCGTTAGCGTCGCCCTTGTCCCCCAGTGAGAGAGAGGTGCTCAGGGCAGGGGGGAGGGGTGGACCCCAGCATCCTGACTGTAGGATTGCTCCTGTGGCTTCATGGGCAGCCTTGGAGCGGCGCATGTGCCAGAGCGCCCGGCGTGGGCAAGCCCCTGGCTCCGCCTGTGGTCTGGGGTTCCGGCCTCCTCCAGGGAGCTCCACATGAGAGGCCAGGCATCCCAGAGCCCGTTGCCGTGTGTGCACCAAAGGAGCTAGCCTTTCCCATATGGGTGCCCTGACAGGCAGGTGGTGTGAAGGACCTTGCAGTGTGGCCAGGAGGCATGAAGGCTGAGTGGCTCGGAGGCTGGAACGCGCAAAGGGCGTGTTCTGGTGAGATGAGAGCACGTGTCAACACTCCGTTTTCTCTCCTCGAAGCTCCACAGGCTCCCAGGACGGTCCCGTGAGCAACCCCAGCAGCAGCAACAGCAGCCAGGACTCCCTCCACAAAGCCCCAAAGAAGAAGGGCATCAAGTCCTCCATCGGCCGCCTGTTCGGCAAGAAAGAAAAGGGCCGGCCCGGACAGGCTGGCAAGGAGGCGTTCGGACAAGGTCGGTTCTTTCCAGCGGACTCCTCGGCGCTGGGGTGGGGGAGGAAAGCGCTATCAGGTATGCCCACTGTGGGCCTGGTGGCAGCCTCCCAAGCACAGCCACGCTGGGAGCTCTGCAGGGTGGGAGCCCCGAGGACATGTGCCTTCTCAGGGACTGCCCTTATGGCCACCAGGCAATGGCCGGTATTCCCAGCCGCCCAGGGGTACAGCAGAGGTAGTGTCCTGAACCGCCCTGGAGAGCTGTCTGACTGGAAGGAAGGGGGAAGGGCTGGGCCACCTGAGCGCTGGAGTCGGGTCCTGGCCCTGCTCGGGTGAGCCTTGTGGCTCCGGGGACTGCATTTGCACCCTGTGCTTCAGTGTTCTCGTCTGCGGAGTGGCAATAAGAGTAGCACGTGCCTTGTGGCTTTTGTGGAAGTTGAGGGTGATGGTCCACATGAAGCCGGAAGCGTGGCCTTCAGAAAGCCTTCAGCTCGGTGCCTGTCTGTGAACACGTCACTGCGCCTCGTTGACTTTGTCGTGGGCTGTTCTGCTTCCTCGTAGCTGGTGTTTCCGAGACCGAGAACTCATCTCCAGACACCTTGGGACCTAGCAGATTGGGAGGACAGGCCGAGAAAAATCGTAAACTTCAAAAAAAGTAAGCTTTGTGTTATGTCTTCGTCTCGCTGAGCAGTTTGCAGTGTGCCTCAGTTTGACTAATATTCTTATTGCTCATTGTAATTCCTAGCTGTGCATATATACTATCTTCTGGAACGTTAACCGAAAGCCTTTATCAAGGTTCTCGTACTCTCTGGAGGGCTTAGAGCATTTATGAAATCTTGAAAGAGCTCACCCGTGGGTTCCCAGCCGCCCTGGAGAGCTGTCTGCCTGGGAGGCGGAGCGGATAAGAGCTGGACTAGGCTGCCTGAGCACTGGAGTCTGAGGCCTGACCCTGCTCGGGTGAGCCCTGTGACTCCGGGGAGGTCACTAGCACCCTGCGCTTCAGGGTTCTCGCCTGTGAGGTGGGGATAAGACTAGCGCGTGCCTCGTGTGGCTTTTACGAGAACTAAGGGGTGGCACACATACAGTGCTGGAAACAGTGCCAGCAAGTTGCGAACATAACGAGAGCCACGGTGGGGCCCGCCACTTGCCTGCATCGGAATCTGTCTGGAAACATTCTCTGGGTTGCGCTTTTTCTCTTCCTGCAGATTCTATACTTTTATCTCCAGTAGACTCTGGATTTCAGTTTTTATTAAATCTTAGTTCTGAGCTAAGTCTGGTTCTGAAGGTAAGTGATGATCTTTGGAGTTTCCAACAAGTGTAAGGGTGTCGAGGGCTGGGCGCACACGCAGCTCTGGGTCTGCGCTGGTGCGGGTGAGTTGCAGGCTGACTGTGGACAGACTAGACAGATGGAAACTAGCCCCAGGACTGACGAATGAGAGACAAAGCAGCCCACCTCTGCAGCAGAACCGGCAGCCTGCGTAGTCTGAGAGGAGAGGTGAGCTTGCGAGCGGGAGGCTCCTGAGCCGGTGCTGAGGGGCAAACCAACCTCCAGGCTGGGGCTGTGACGCATCTCCCTGTGGGGAATCGCCTGGGCACCCGAGTGCCCTGAGAACCCCCCAGCATGGCCTGGAACTCAAGGCCCAAGGGCCCGGCCCCCAGCTGCACTGGAGCCCACGGGACCCTCTGCCCCAGAGGCTACTCGACCCATGGTCCCTAGGGTTGCCCGTTGATTTTTCTCTTGTGGAATCAACCTCAGTTTAGTTCTCAGAAGCCGTAATGAGTACCTTGACTGCTGAGTGTAGTTCGGGGGACGTGCTGGTACGTCAGCAGTACCACAGGAATACTCCGTTTTTTGGTTCCCCATAAATGGAAACCCGTAGAAACAACTTAACTGCAAAATCTGATTTGAATGTGGCTATCTTTGAACTGTGTAAAAATGTTTTAAAATAACTTGGGTCATTGCCATTTGGCCCTGTGGAACTTAACGTTCGAACAAGGCCTACTGCCCCCTGGAACCCTGCTAGGAAAATTTTGTCCCTTAGATTTTGCTGATATGTTTTGTCGCACATCCTCGTGCTTACTGTCATAGAAACAGGAAGGTTTGTGGCAGTGCAACTTGGTCCAACTGTCCCAGCCCCCAGAAGTAGGAGAAAAAATAGTGTAAGTTGCCCAAAATGTTTCACTCTTCTTAAAAAAATTATTTTGCAATTCTCAAGAGGTGTGTTTGAACACTTGGCTTTAAGGGACATCCTGAGCATGGGATCCATGGCTAAGTTCTGAGATGCACCAGCAAGTTGATGGGGAAAATTTCAAAGTTCAGAGGTTGCTTGTTTGACTGCATTTCTTTCTGTTAACCTGAGATCAAATTAATTTTAGAAAAAATGTTTGAATTATCCAAGAAAAGTATTGTGTGAGTGCAGTTTAAAGCTTACGGCACTGTTGATTTAAGAATAAAAATGTAACCTTCAGAATTAGTTTCTTTTTATTAAGCCTGATTTGACTCCACAGTGTGCTTTTGCCTACTAAGTTTATACAGCCAGATGCTTTCACTTACGGAGAATTTTCCCATACCTAGTGGGGTTGGTGCCCAGTGGGATTGGTGGTGAGCTGAATCCGGGTCTGCAGAAGACACTGAAGGAGACTGCAGGCACCTCGGGTGCCCGACGCAGGGTGTGAATCCGCGGGTGGGGGACTGCGGACATCAGCTTTGACAGTGTTTCCACAGTGCTTGTAGAATTCCCTGGTGCTGTTGAAACTCGGTGTCTTTACATCACCTTGCTTTGAGAATGCGGTCTCCTCCTTTCTCCTTGTGGACGGAGCGCCCTCCCAGAGTGAGCGGGTTCTACAAGCTTCTGTGCCCAGCGTGGTGTTTCAGGTGGACAGTGCTGGCATCACCATCCGCAGGCTGTGCACTGAACTTCCAAGAGGATCTTTCCAGGTTTACAGTAGAAATGT
>CAUYQG010070601.1:0-11735 GCA_963574415.1 Tarsius wallacei | reverse complement strand
TTTTTTTTTTTGAGTTGGCGTCTCACTCCGTCGCCCAGACTGGAGTGCAGTGGCCGCTTCCGGCCACCGCAGCCTCGACCTGCTGGGCTCCGGCGATCCTTCCGCCTCAGCCTTCCGAGGAGCCGGAATTACAGGCGTGCGCTACCGCGCCCGGCTAATTTTGTTGATTTATTGTAGAGATGAGGTTTCGCCTGCCCAGGCGGGTCTCGAACCCGCGGGCTCAGGCAATCCGCTCACCTCAGCCTCCCAAGGCGCGGGATTACAGACTGAGCCACCGAGCCCGGCTTAATTTTTTGATATATTGTAGCGACAAGGTCTCACCAAGTTGCCTGGGCTGGTCTTGAACCTACCGGCTCAAGCAATCCGCTCGCCTCAGTCTCCCAAAGTGCTGGGATTACAGGCTGAGCCACTGAACCCAGTCCGACAATTCTTTATCTTGACGTCTCTACCTTGTCTGACATGAATGTAGTCATAGCTGTTTTTTTAATGCTTACTGTTTTCATGACTTTTTAAAAAAAACATTATTTCCTTTTCAACGGATCTATATTGCTGTATTTAAAGCGAGTCGCTTGCAGATTGTATATAGTTATATCTTGATTTTTTTTTAAAAAAACTTAATCTGATTATCTTTTCATTGGAATGTTTAAAACATTTTCATTTAGTGTAATTATTGAAAAGTTCAGTTTTAAGTTTAATATATTGTTAAGTTTAATGTTTTGCTATGTTTCTATGTTTTCTGTTTACTCGTTCTCTATTCCACCTGTTCTATCTTATTTGTGGCTAATCAAATAATTTTAGTATTCCATTTTCAATTCCTTTGCTAGTTTTTTATATATATCTCTTTATATTATTTTAAAAATTTATCCTCTAGGGATTACAATGCATACTCATAACTACTCGTAGTCTATACACAGTCAGTGTTATACTAATTTACACAAACTTAAGAAATTTATAACAATGGAATTCCATTTAGCCTCATATCATCTGTTATTAATGTTATATATTTCACAGTCAAGTACCTTTGGAGAAAAGTAAGAGATAAACACAAATGGTATTTTCTGTTTACTAGCCACATTTACTATTTTTGATGTCTTCCATTTCACCCTGTAAATATAATTTTCTGGTCTAATTTTCCTTCACCTGAAAACTTCTTTAATATAATATATCCTGTAGTGTAGGCCTGCTAACTCTTAATTTTATATAAAAAGTCATTATTTCACTCACATCAAAGACATATATTTTTGCTTGACATATAGTTTGGGTTTAATAGGTTTGCATTTCTTCTTGCAGCACTCTGAAATATTCTACAACCTCTTGCAAGAAATCAACTATTAATTGGAACATTGTTTCTTTGTATATAATGTGTCTTTTCTCTCCAGCTACTTTGAAGATTTCTCTTTATGTTAGATTTTTAGTAATTTGTTTATCATGGGCATAGGAGTGATTATTTTTATATCACTTGGGAGTTTTTAAAACTTCTTAAGTATTTTTTTCACAAATACTGGAAAATTTGTTATTGTTTTATATTTTTTCTCCCCTTTGTTCTTTTGAGACTCAAATTACATGTATTTTTGACCACTTGAATATTGTCCTGCTGGTCATTGAGATACAGTTTATGAGATTATTCCTATAGCTTTGTTATTCAGGTTGAGTAATTCTATTGATCTGCCTTCAACTTGACTAGTATTTCTTTTGCTATTCTCAGTCCATTATTAATTAAGTCCATTTATCACATTTTTATTTAACATATTTTCAGTTTTAATTTCTCTATTGCAAATCTCCCTCTGTTCACTCACCATGACCATGCTTTTTAAAAAATTTCCTTGGATATATTTATAATAATAGCTTTAAAATCTTTGTCTGCTAATTTCAACATAAAGACTATCTTCATCTCAGGGCTTGTTTCTTTTGGCTGTATTTTTTTCTTGATCCTGGATCTTATGTTTCTTTGAATGCTAATAATTAAAAAAATTATTCCGGATACTGTGGACAAAATGCTTTAGGGATTCTAGATAATATCTTTTTAATTTAACAGTGCCATGAGTTTTGTTCTGGCAGCAAGGAAATTACCAATTGATTTTTTGGCCCTATCAAGCTTCATTTTTTTTTTCATTAGACATTAACTAATTCCAGTATGGACTCAGTTATGGCCTTTATTCTAGGGACTTCTTTCTAGTTTTTATTTCCAAGATGCGGGCTTTCTGAGATTTCAACTGAATGTCTCACTGTGATGCTCAGTGAGGTCTCTCCATTCTGGCTAAGCTAAAACTCCAACATCTCCTGGCAGTGCATGATCTTGAATGCCTTCGCTCATTTTCATCCCCGCAGTGAGTGACCACTACTAGGTGCTATGCCCTGTTGCCACAGCCATGGGCAGTCCTTTAATCAAGAATCTGTGATGAGTCCTCACCAAGACTTGTAGAAACCCCTCTGCTTGGTTTCTTTGTTGGTATTGTGCTCCACAAATCCCAACTGCTTCCGAGACCAGCACTCCAATCTCTTCCTCAGGTCACCGAGACGACAACTCTGCTGGGGATGTGCAAGAAAGTACCTCGGGTAGAAAGCTGAGCAATCTAAGCCTGGTCTCCTGTGTTTTCTTTCATTAAAGATTTATAGTTCTGTGCTGCCTGTTGCATCTTAAACATCTGTCTCAAACATCTCACCAGTCTTATAGTTGTTTATGCCAAGAGGAAATGTCCAGTGCCAGTTACTCTATCACAGCTAGAGTAAAGTTCAGTCTATTTTCATACATTAGCCAATATGGACACACACACACACACACTGCCTCTTTAAGTTAGTGTTACTAGAGACTGAACATTACAAAGTCAACTGGTCGACCTGGTCTCTGCTTCACACTATTAGCTATTTAGGGAGTACTATGGACTTCACTACACACACCTGAGTGGAGTCAAGATGCCTACTCTAGGGTAAGTACATGTCAATGTCAGACAAGTCAGAAATAGTAGGTAACAACACTGGATATAATTTCAAAGGTGCCAGTCTGTGGGCATGTAGAAATGACAGGTCTCTTTGTCAGTGCAGAGAGCTCCTCAAAGAGAGAACTGTCAGCACTTTCTAAGGGATGAGACGCAAATATTGAAAATTCAGGAGTGAATTCTGAACCTCTGAGTAGCTTCTTCCTATATTCTATTGCAATGCCTTCCCTTTTTCCAGTTAAAAGAGACCAAGTAAATCACACACAAAGAATTTAATTAACTTCTACTAGGAACTCAGCCCTCTGTGAATGTGAGAGAAAGATAAACAACATGGGTGTGAGGTGGCGAGATGGGGAATCAAAAAAGGACACAGGCCTATGCTTTAGAGAAATGGCTGTAAGGTAGTTCCTTTCTTTAGTTTTGATATAAACATTTTCAGTTAGCAGACAATATTCTTAACTTAAAACATAAAACAGGAGACAGGCTAAACATATGTGTTTCCTTTTGAGGAAAATACAATAGGTGATCAGTGCTGGGCAGTATGATGTTGAGTCAGAGAGTAGTAATATGACTTCAAGGAAGAACTTGTTAATCAATCAATATAAGGATAATGTAGGGAGGCTTTTTGGAGTAGCTGGGAATGGAGCTGGATCTTTCAGAATGCTGAGAATTTGAATAAAACAGAAACACAGGAAAGCACACTTCTACTTTGTAGTTTTTAAAGGAATGCATAATGATGAATATGTTTGTTTTCCCAAATGGATAAAGACCAACTTATACATATACGAAGCATATTGAAATTAGCTGCTGTTTTGTAATGTATTTATCTTTGTGTCCAACCATTGCTGCAAAACATTATGTGTTTAAAATATAAAAGGAAGGTTTTAGTCAATATCTTCATCAATGGAACTTCACAATCTTCCAACACCAAATTCTTCAGTCTATAATAACTGAGAATGAGCTGGTCTGCTATTCTTAGGTTGGATTTCTTAAAGTCATAGCCTTTGACTGTACTGGTCCTGGACACAATTACCATGAAAATATCAAATATATAACATTGTTTCAAGGTGGAAATATTGTCTACTGCAAATGTATCAAATGGTCAAAATGTTCTGCCCATCCTAACAAAAACTACTGAGAACAGTTAAACAACTGTCATTATTGATATCCTGATAAGAAAATACTGGAATAATCACTATAAAAATTAGCAGGACTTGAGAAAATGGAATCAATCCCTAAAGAAATTAGATAGGAAACTGAATATGAATATCAGGTCAGATCCTTTGCCTCTGTATTGTGGGCTATATTGTCAAATGAGAAATGCTGAGGGGATATTAGTAGGGAAACACTGTCAACCTTCATGGTTCATACATTAGGGATGTTTAATACCATGGGGATGCAGAATTCCAACATCTCTAACATATGCTACAATGTTTACGACTTTACATATGATAGTTATTTCTAATATACTAGCAATTATTTCACTACTTCTTGTCTTGGGTAAGGCATAGGATGGAAGATGGAGCTCTTGGTGGTCATTTTCTATTTCTAATCTTAATATAGAAGGAAAAACTCACCAAAAGGCAAAAGCCTCTGAGCTGTATTTGGATGAAATCAGCATGTACAACCAGACAAGTCTGACCAATTAAGGAAATATACTACTTCATTCCCACCACTTTCTATATAGAACGAATGCCTTCTCAAAGAGGGGCATTCATTCAGTGGTAGCAATGATAATCTATACAGGCAGTGTTTTGAAACATGGCTAGCATTACATCATTGAACATAAACATAGCTAAATATAGACCCCCAAATAACACAAACTTGATGATTTTCCCTTGACAATCAACCAGAATGAACAATAAATAGAATTCTGGAATACTTTGCACCACAGCAAAATGTATATACAGTTGATTCTTGGACAAGGCAGGGTTAGGGACACCAAACCTCTGCTAAGTTGAAAACACCCACATAACTTTTAACTCCCCCCAAACTTCACTATTAATAACCTACTGTTGACTGGAAGCACTGCCAATACCATAAACAGTCGATTAACACATATTGTATATATTCTATGTATTATATACTATATTCTTATAATAAAGTAAGCCAGAGAAAAGAAAAAAGTTTTTAAACTCATAAGAAAGAGAAAGCACGTTTATAATTCATTCAGTGAAAGTGGATCCTCATAAAGGTCTTCACTCTTGTCATCTTCATGTTAAGTGGGCTGAAGAGGCGGAGGGTTGGTCTTTTTGCCTCATGGGTGGCAAAGGCAGAAGAAAATCTGCTTATAAGTGGACTGTGCAAATCACACCCATGCAGGCCAAGGGTCAACTGCATAAAGGAGAAACTAAGAGCTATAACACAAGAAAGGCATGCTTTGGGGGTAGCTCTGTTGTTTCTCTTGAACAATTACAATGCTATAAGAAGGTGATTGGCAGTAGTGGGAAACTGTCGAGAGTGGGGGGGGTTGGCAGTTGAGGGAAACTTTCAGGGGAGGGAAGGGCATACCTCATCAACAAGGGTACCTGCATGATCAATGTTTATATGCCTAACCCTGAAATGTACCCCACATCTTTATAATAAAAATTTAAAAAAAAGAAAACACAGTGCCTCAATTCCATATGGGGAACGGGGTGCTCTCTAAATGAATACAAATGGTCCATGGGGAAGGGTCTCAAGCTCAGTCCCATTTGAGAATGAGCTCTGTCTCCCCTTCCCCTAAGATTCATACAAAACATTCTTCCAGAGCTAGCTAGAGGAGCACTGGCTAGATCTCCAGCATATATTCTCTTTGTCAGCCCAACCACCAAGAAGCACGACCAGGTTAGCTTGTCTTTTAAATGTAACAATCGTTTCTTTCAATAATGACCGTCATGGTACTAATTTGGTGCTGCTCAAATCAGAGATAAATGCATTTGAGTGAGGTGTGCCTTATTTGAAGTTTGATCTGTTGTTAACTTCCAATATGGAATTGGGGAAATCCTTTAATATCTCTGGGTTTCAGGTTTTTAACTTGCAAAATAGCGACAGTAAGATTTGTCCTGGGTACCTTAAATAATTTTTGTGAGGATCAAGGGAGAGAAAAGAAAATGTGTGGGGTGAAATGAGTGAAGGTAGGTATAGCACAATAATAAAAGAATGTGTACACATGTAGGTGTAAATATAGACAGAGCGGAGTAGTTCGTAGCATGAACTCTGGAGTTAATGAGCTTGGGTTCAAATCCCAGCTCAGCTACTTACGACCCCGTGGCAGCGGGCACCTTGCATTGGCTTGGTTTTCTCACCTGAATCCTGGTAATAATAGTGGCACAGTACTGTGTTTTCCCATTAGACTGCTGTGATACCTAAATCAGATACTCTGACCAGACTCAGAGCTAGCTGGTTTATACATGTTAGCCAGGTATTGCTATAGTCAACTCCTATTGTCCTCCATTTCATTTTAAAGGAAAAAAAATTATGCCTTTTCTGAATTGTTAAGATTTCAGAGTAAATCTTACTGTTTAATATGTGTCAATATTATTTCAGAACCCAAAATTCAAACCTCAGGAAAAGTATATATCTTCATATTTGATAAGAAAATAATATTCTTGGGCTCAGCTGTCAAACACAGCCTGAGCACGATAACAGAGCAAATGAAAATGTTATTTATAATCCCAAATATCAAACTGTTCCCCAAAGTGACAAGATCAATATTGCAACTCAGAGAGCTTTTCCCTCACTGGCAGATGGTGCTATTAAAAATACCAAATAACACATCTCTTTGGCGCGGGAAAGGATCCCTTAGACATCTACAATGTCCTCATAAAATCTGAAGTTTTACCTTCTGCTTAGAGGGGAAAGTCAATACCAGAATGTCTCTGGAATTCTTTCTCAGACACGAGCTTCCAGAGGGTGTCTTCAGACATCCCTCATTCTCTGTGTGTGTTAAGTTGCATGTCTGGTCAGCTTCCCTGCCCTGAAGTGAACCTACAGGATTCCAGGGTTCTTCTCAGCTGGGATGTAGTGTTTCTTTTTTCCCCCTTATTCTTTTGTAGAGAGGATATCTCATTATGTTGCCCAGGCTGCTGCTGATCTCCTGGGTTCAAGCAATCCTCCTGCCTAGCTTCCCAAAGTGCTGGAATTACAGGCATGAACCACCACGCCCAGCCTATGATGTTTCTTTTCTTTCTTTCTTTTCTTTTTTACAAAGTATTATTTCAAGACATATTGAGAGACTGCCTACTTTGGAACCCACACTTCTATCTTTTTTATGATGACTGTAGTGGGGGTATGTCTGAGCATTAAAGAGCAGGACACAGACTTCTGAAGCCTCCACTGAGCCAGGACTATATTGATTTCTATTTAGGAGCTGTATGGAGGAAAGAAAAGGAATATAAAAGAGCAATTGGATACAATGGTGTGCCTCCTGGGTAACGAGAGAATAGAAGGGCCAAAACCTAGAGAAGTAGGGACAGTGAGTGAGATCCCACGTGAAGTCAAGTGGCCAAGCACATGGCTGAGGATCTACCCATCACTGACTCTATCCTTTTCCAAGCCCACCAGAGCCCAGATGAACTGCATGTAGCATACTGCAAATCTAACACTGGGCTGGGTACGGTGGCTCGTGTCTGTCATCCCTGCACTTTGGGCAGCCGAGGCAAGAGAATTGCCTGAGAGCAGGGGTTTGAGGTCAGCCTGGGCAACTTGGTGAGATCTTATCTCTAAAATTAAAAAAAAAAAGGTTAGCCAGGTGCCTGTAGTTCCAGCTACTGAAGGAGAAGAATCACCTGAGCCCAGCAGGTCTAGGCTGTGGTAGCCATGAGCATGCCATTGCACTCTAGCCTGGGTGACAGAGTGAGATGCTGACTTAAAAAAAAAAATCTGACACTGGGTGAGACAGACCACTGAAGGTAAAAATGGAGCACTCCACCATTTGGAATTTAGTTGTAAGGGCTTTTGAACGGACCGCTAAAATTGTTAACAGTGGTAACTTTAAAGTGGTTTGGCTCAATTTCCCTTTCATTTTACTTCTTGATGAGAACTTGTTTATATCATTCCATGTAAACTAAGGTATTAAGGGACTTTTCAAGATGTCTTCAAAAACTCTCAGAGCCAGGGCAGGTTTAAGGGCTGTAAGAAGAAATGCTGCCCCAAACTCTACCCTTTCCCTCTGGCTGCTGTCTGAAATTCTGCCACCAGCTTCAGACGAGATTATATCCAGATGTTGGCCCTCGCTCCCTCCCAGTCACAATATTTTAAAGCATCACCAGCTATTTAAACTTCAATGGGGAAGAACCTGAGAATGTCTGAGTGCAGGTTTGGAAGGAGAGGAGACTGGACAAGACCACACAGGTATTAGGTGCAGGTGTTGGAATTTCCAATGGGGCGGCATGTGGAGGGAGGATTGTGGTGATGGTTGCACAACTCTGTGAATATACTAAAAAAATGACGACTTGTACATTTTAAGTGGGTGATGGTATATAAATTTCACTCACAGTCAAGACTTCGGAAGAGGACTGAAGGAAGGCACAGGGACCCCAGGCCTCTGAGGGCCAGCTTTGTCCCAAGCAGAGACTGCATGAAATGGGAAGAGCAGAGGCTCAGCCAACTGGGATCCAGGCCTTGAAGGGGGAGGGGACCAGGATCCTTGACTGAGCTTATTCTGAGTGTAGACACGATGCCCGAGGGACCCTCAGAGCAGATCTAGATAAGCTCATTTCATAAATGAGGGAACTCACTTTTGGAAAAGTTACATGATTTACTTAAGGATTTCCAAACATTAGTCTTTGGAAAAAGGATTTCAACCCTGGTTTCTCTGAATTATACAAATCATGGTGTATCCACTGTGATCTGTTTCTCCTCCACATCCCCCCAACCCAGAGAGGTCAACTGTCTACGGGGGCCTCAGACTTCTCATCTAAATGCAGAGATGAACTAAATATTGTCCAAAGTACTATGTGGTTCCAAATGACTGGTTTTTCTAGGCTTAAATATATAACTGTGCTCAACTCTATCAGGGTTCTGAAATGGACCTTTCAACAAATTGTTTTTGATCTTATCTTCTGGGAAATGAGGGAGTAAAGAGGAAAGATCATTCTCCAGGGAATTGGCTTTTTTACTGTGTGTGTGTTGGGGGTATGGGGGGGTGAGGTGGGGTGTTGAATTGGATGGCTTGTCCATTTAAGTGAAAATATTTAAGATTCTCAAGCCCAAAGGTGGGGTCAAGACCCAGATATGAAGGCTTGGAGCAAAATATCCTGAGAAAAGCTTGGCTGTTGGAATCCAGGAGGAAATGTTGGTACTTGCTATTTTTAGGTTAAGTATTTAGCAAGTTAAAAGTAGAGAAATGTTAAATGTCAACAACTGTCTTTGGAATTTTCTGTGAAACACCTAGCTTAGAGATAGTAGTGTTTTACCATTACTGAAATCTGATTGCCTCCCACATCTAAGACATCAAATACTACATATAGGTTGTTGCCCAAGATTGTCTTATACAACCAGTGGGCAAAGTACTAAGGCTACCTCATTAGCCAAAACCTTCAGAGGAGACTCATTTTTAAACTGTCATCTTTTCCCCACTGTTTTCTTCATCTGAAACCTCCTTCCTGTTGAAAGGCTACATTGTCCAAACTTAATTAGCTGCTTCTTCACCTAGCAGGCTACCTGGCATCCTGCAACCACCCAAAATATACTTTGCATGATTGACTAAATAGTAAGGGTAAAAAAAATCCCTTTTCTTTCCCCAGACCAATTCCATACTTCCTTAAACATTCAGCTCTAGCCGGGCACGGTGGCACAAGCCTGTAATTCCAGCACTTTGGAAGACTGAAGTGAGGGGATTACCTGAGCCCACATCTCTACAATAAATAAAAAAACTAGTCAGGTGTGGTAGCATGCATCTGTAGTTCTGGCTACTTGGAAGGCTGAGGCAGGATCGTCAGTGCCCAGCAAGTCAATGCTGGGGTGACTATGAGCGTGCCACTGCATTGCAGCCTGGGCTGCATGGAGTGAGACTCCAACTCAAACAAACAAACAAAAAAAATCAGCTCCATTTTTCTAGGGAAATCCAACCCTTGTATGGTGTAAGAGTTTGAAGAAGCCAGGAGCCATGAAATGCTAAAGTTGCAAGGTAGCTCTTGAGCTCATCTCACTATATCACAAACTACTAAATTTCCTGCTAGTGTAAAAAATAAGTCATTGTCAATTTTGAAGAAACCTGTTTCCAATTACTTTCTTATTGTATGTATTTATGATCATCACAATACCTGTTGTATATGCAATTCTGCTTTGCATTGCTTTTTTTTTTTTTTTTTTAACTTTTTCTAAAGTATTAGCTTCTTCTCTGGAAGGCTGAGGCAGAAGATTGCTTCAAGCCAGGAGTCTGAGACCAGCCTGGGCAACATGACAAAACTCCCCCTTTTCTTTAACTTTAAATTTTTTATTTTAAAGATGTGGGGTACAATTCAGGGTTGGGTATACAAATGTTCATTATGCAGGCACCCCTGTTGATGAGGTGTGCCCCTCTCTCCCCTAGCAGTTTCCCTCAACTGCCAATCCCACTCCCCTCCCCTGGCAGTTTCCCACTACCGCAATCCCTTTCTTATAGTATTATGATAATTGTTCAAGGCCCACTCATGAGTGAGAACATATGGTACTCTGTTCTTTGTTTCTGTGATAGATCACTGAGTATGATCCATCCAAATTGCTGCGAAGTCCATATGTTTGTCCTTCTTTATGGCTGCATAATATTCCATTGTATATATGTACCACTTTTTAAAACTCCAGTCCAGCTTTGATGGTTCCATGTTTTTGCTATTGTGAATAGAGCTGCAACAAACATGTGTGTGCAGGTATCTTTTTGGTAGAATGATTTGAGTTCGTTCAGGTATATTCCAAACAGGGGAATTGCTGGGTCATATGGAAGGTCGATTTCTAGTTCTTTCAGAAATTGCCACACTATCTTCAAAAGAGGCTGTACTAGTTTGCATTCCCACCAGCAGTGTAGAAGCATTCCTTTTTCACCGCATCCTTGCTAGCATCTGTTGTTGTTTGTTTTATTGGTGATGGCCATTCTTACTGGGGTTAGGTGGTATTTCAATGTGATTTTGATTTGCATTTCTCTGATGATGAGTGAGGCTGAGCACTTCTTCATGTGTCTGTTGCCTGCCCATATATCTTCTTTTGAGAAGTATCTATTCATGTTGCCCACTTTTAATGGGGCTGTTTGTTTTTTTACTTTTGGTGCGTTTGAGTTCCTTGTAGATCTTAGATGTTAGGTCTTTGTCAGATATACAGTTGGCAAATATTTTTTCTCATTCTGTGGGCTATCTCCCCTCTCTCTTGATGGTTTCTTTTGCTTTGCAGAAGCTTGTCAATTTAATGAGGTCCCACTTTTCTATCTTATCTCTTATGGCATGGGCATTTGGGCTTTTGATCAGGAATTGGTTGCTAGTTCTAATTTCCTTAAGGATGTTTTCTGCATTTTCTAAGATTCTTATAGTTTGAGGTTTTATATTTCGGTTTTTGAGCCATTTAGAGTTAATTTTTGTGTATGGTGACAGGTAGGGGTCCTGTTTCAATCTTCTGCATGTGATCAGCCAGTTTTCCCAGCACCATTTACTGAATAGGTTCTCCTATCACAATACAAAAAAATTAACTCTAAATGGGTCAAAAACCTAAACACAAAACCTCAAACTCTAAGAATCTTAGATGTTAGGTCTTTGTCAGATATACAGTTGGCAAATATTTTTTCCCATTCTGTGGGCTGTCTCCCTGCTCTTTTTATGGTTCCTTATGCTTTGCCAAAGCTTGTTAATT
>CAUYQG010070600.1:0-14840 GCA_963574415.1 Tarsius wallacei | reverse complement strand
AAGGACTGCTTGAATCCATGAGTTCAAAACCAGCCTGGGCAACATAGTGAGACCTCGTCTCTACAAAAAAAAAAAAATCACAAAATTAGCTAGGCATGGAGGCATGTGCCCATAGTCCCAGCTGCTTGGGAGGCTGAGGCGGAAGGAATGCCTGAGTCCAAGAGGTTGAGGCTGAGGTGAGTCATGATTGCACTCCAGCCTGGGTGACAAAATGAGACCCTGACTCAAACAAAAACAAAAACCTACATCATTACTATATGGTGGCAAGTAAAGTTATATTTATAGATAATCTTTTAAAAATCATGACAATAATCATGCATGCTTTTAGGACTAGAATATCTTTGAGTCATTCAAGACTTCTTACAACCTGGTCAAACCTTAATGAAGCTTTCCTCTCTCTCCTCATATCAGTTTGCGATTTCTACTGCAGACTGGCCAGTTTCTCACTGTGCCAATATATGCTGTATTTTTTCTGCACCAGTTCTCACACAGTGTTACCACTGCCAGTGTTCTTGCCACATGTATTCAAATCCTACCTATACACCAAGACTCAAATTAAATTGTAGCACTGCCATCACTTCTTTTTCTATATCACAGCCCATGACTTATTTTCTCTGAATTCGTTGCTTTTTAAAAACACTAGTCAAATAGCTAATTATACAATAATTTGTATTATCACTTTTTTTGTGTGTTCTGAATATCTCAACTATGGTGCCAGTAACAAAGGGTGGAATACTTCTATCATAATCATAGGCTATAGCATGATTATAAATATGAGACCTGTTTCATAAGTAATTATTAAGTAAGTGAATTAATTTCAACAACTTCTGAAATACTGTTTTGGTTGCTCAATGTAAACTTGAATAAGAGGCCAAAAATTAGAAAAAAACCTCGAATGTATACTTACAGTGTTGTATACAAAGCAAAACCCACCTCAACAAAATAAAATTGACCATTTAATTTTTAAAACTGTTACTATCAGATAAGTGACAAAGCCCAAAGCTATATACAACTCTAGAAACTGAAGCGCATGACCATGATTATTTATTTGTTTACCCCCCAACCCCCATGAACATGATGGAATGAGAATAAACACCTTGATTTTAGTTCATATTTTGTGGTTTAAACAAAGCAATGACTTATAACTGATTGGCATAATCTATGTAAACTGCTAAGTAAATTTAATGTTCTACTATGTCTTAGGCATTTGCTTCATTCAGTGCTTTTTTATTATTCATCTTCACATAAAATTTTCCAAGGGTACAACCAGTCCAGGCAGCACTGCAAAGTGGTAAAGTCTCTTCTTTACAGCTCCTAGCCCACTCCTTTGGCATCCCATCTCATTCAAATCAGGCTTTCAACCTGCCCTCCAACACTCAGGGCTCTCCCTGGGATACTCTGCCTGCTTGTGCTAAGGTCATACCTCATCCTTATCTTTCTTTCCTTTTTCAGACCAAAATTTAATGAATATTTATTTCAGTCCATTAAAGTCTTGCCAAGTAAGTAGTTAGTCATTTCTTATCAACAAAGTCACTTTAAGGTATGGCTATTATGCTAATTAAAGTAAAGAGTATAATGACAGAAACACAGATTTTTAAGTATGAATGTATTTCAACAATGCTCTTCATATCATAACTATATATGCATAGGAAGTACCTTGACTCTTGCATATAAAGTTAGCACTACTTTAGGGTAGGTATGCTACATAAATACAAAGAAAAAGCATAAGATATGACAAAACTACTCCTATAAACATTTAGGAAGAGAGTATCTAATGGGGTTTAGAAATGAAGAATAGTGAGAAGACAAGATTTGCAGTTTTCCATATGTAGAACTCTTTGTGCACACACTGATTTTATTAATGTAAAGTAATTCATTATTTCACTTAATAAATGGCTATTTAGTTGGTAAAGCAGATGCATGCCATCTTTCACAGGCACCTCAAATATATCATAAATTGTATTTGTTATTCTATCACTAAACACAAACAACAATCCACTTCCTATCCAGTATTTGGATTTCACGAAGGGCACACTATTAAGCCCTGACCAAGTTAGAAACACATGAGTTATGCTTGGCATCTCTGTATTCTTCATTCAGTTAATCCCTACATCTCTTGAATTCCAACTTGTGAATTCCTCTCTAATATGCCCATTTTTCTTTATCCTTATTGTTACTATGAAGCTCAAGTCCCATTATCTCTTTCCTAGACTCATTTGAAAACTTGCTTACTTCAGACATTTCTATAATTCATAGGACAGGTGCAGCAATCTCAGAAAAATGCAAACCTGTGACTCAGGCATACAACGGGATATTATATAGCCGTGCAAGTGATTAACCACCATGCTCATATTGAGCTCATATTATTCATCAGCAATATGGATGAAGTTCACCATTATAATGCTGTGTTAACGTCTTTCACTCAAATGAACACACACTGTATGCTCCCATTTATGTAAAGTATGCCACAGGCAATGTCATCTACACAGTATGAAGCCAGGCCAGAAGTCTCTTTGGTGGGTAGGGGACAGGACTGACTGGAAGAAAAGATGAAAGGGAATTTCTAGGATGCTTGTAACATTCTGTTTCTTCATCGCGGTGCTGGTCACATATGTGTGTTCTTCCAGTGAACATCCCTGGAGCTATGAACTTGTTGTAACATCACTGTTCTAGATAGTAAGCTTTAATGAGAAGTTTTAGAAAAAAATACAAATCTGATGGTCAATGTCTTCCCACTATTCTTAAGCCAAAGCTCAAAGACCAAATATCTAATACTTCTAATACTTATTTACAAGGAATTTTGCCATCAGTCTCATCTTTCCCTCTCTCTGTACATCTTTCATCTTGGATGTGTCTTCCTCTCTTTCTTCTTTTAAGCTTTCACATCTGCTGTGCCCTCTGCTCAGAACACTATACTGCCTTCCCATTTTACTAACTTCTCATATGTCTCAGGTTCAGTTAAAATTTCATTTCTGCAATCTGAAATACATTGTAGTTTTGTTCTTGGACCCTAGATTGGGTTTGCAGTCCCCCTGTCTTCCCTTTGTCACTTATCTTTAACAGATTCTAAGTTCTGTGAGAAAAAAAAATGTGTTTTGTGCCACTCTAGTCTCACAGTTCTTTATCTAATTGATGACTAAATATATTTATTTATTTTCTATACTAGGACATGGCAGGTAGTTGTGGCAATGTTTCAACACACTCAAGTCTAACCACTCAACTATAAATGGTGAAAATGCTAAGAGTTCTTGAAACATAAAGAAAATAAGAGTGAAGTGCTAAATTGCTTACACACAGAAAGATATAAGCCATGCACATATCTTGTAGGCACAGGAAGAAGTCACGTTTAAAGTTCCTTAAATTTATTCGAAAGTTCTAATTTAAACAATAATCTATAATAAAATTTTGAAATAAAGGTAATCACACATAAATTTACACTCATTGTCTACATAGAGAGATGTTGATTATTTTTAGTGCCACAAAAAAAGGCTCCATTATTGACATAATGCATTGAGTAGGTCACTTAATTATTTCAGTTTCTTTTGATTAAAAGTCAAAAATATTTAATATTTGCCTACCTCAACCTTTTAAAAACGATTTATAAATATATGTAAATGTTTCTAAGAATTCAAACTCTTCTAAATTAAACATAAAATAAGTTGATGAATAAAAAGTAAAAATATAACTTATTATTCATAGAGAATAACACAAGTGTTCAATGAAGTGGCATCACAAAATGTTGTTCCTGGATAAAAAGCAAAATCTGGTCACCTTTTTTAAAGGCAGAAGAGTATAAGTGATAATCATCTTGAGTAAAATGCCCAAAGGAATAAAAACAAAAATAAAACTATAATGTTTTAGAAGTCAATACTACTTTCTATAATGAGCTATACAATTTAGAATCTTGAAGCATAATTTAAATTTAAAAATCATGTCCTAAGTTGCCTTTTTTTTCTTTGAGAAAATAACTGTTTTCTGTGTATCATTCTCAAAATTTCTTTTTTATTCTAACATTCAACTAATGGCATAAATTCACTAAATCTTAAATTAGGCAGACTTTATTGACTAGTACTAGGAAGACAAAAAGGAAAAATATTTCCTTTATTTTGAGAAAGAGGTATTCATTTCCATAATTAATATAGAACTGGTTTACTTATCATTTCTAAAGTACTACTGTAACGTTAAAAGCATCTTATAATAAAAATGACCTTAAAATACACTAATGACTGAAAAACAACTTGAAGTATATACAGTCTACTATCTAATTTTTTTTAACTAGGGTTCAGAATCAGAAAGAGTACCAATAATGCCAATAAACAATACTGTTTATTAAGGCAATTAACTACTTTTTTAATACTCTGGAAATAACAAAATTAACATTATCCATCTATTTTCTTAAGGTTTAGTTATTCTTGGAGTAAGTTACTCTTTTTGAAAAAAGAATATAAATTATAAAGATAATTCATGTTCTTTTTAATCCATCTTCACATAATTTCATACTTTATTGGGGGACCATTTTTATGAAATAGCCAGCAGAGTTCAGTTAAAGGGCAGAACAAAAGAAACAATTAGCATATGAGCTACTCCCATTTAGGCTAGTATTCTCAAGTTTAATTAATTGAAATTAAAAGCTTTTTCTTCTCAAAATAAATTATTTTTTAAAGAAATAAACTGTAATTTTTACAAATATTAAACTTCAAATGAATGAAGGCATGCTCCATTCAGACTTAAATTCTTTGAACCTCAGTTTCTTTATCAGTCAAATGATCACATTAGACTAAATCAGAGGTTGTTAACCAAATATTTTCTTAAAACACTTTGAGAATATGATGAAAAATATGGATATTCTCCCCAGCAAAAAAAAGCATACATACAAAATATGATTATAATTTCAGGGGATTCATAGATCCTCTGAAGTTCATCCTGGCATCCCTGGGTAAAAAGGAGATTAGATTATATTTAAAGTGTTTTGTAGCTTTAAATGGTGGTTTCAAAAATACGATTAAAATCTGTAAACAAAAGGAAGTCCTTCCTGAGAATAAAAGTGAAAACCCAAATACAAGTCATTAATTTACTCATTGCTGTTTAAGACATTAGCTAGGAAAATGATCAACATCTTACATATAGATGTAAATGTTAATTTGACAAAATAATTCATTGTAAGTTGGGCAAAATGAGATTCTTACATATACCTAGGATATTTCTAGACATGAAAATGTGACGTTCACAGTTTTCAAATGACAATAAGTTGTCTCTCTCCTAATTCCACAACCAGCAGCTGCCTCAATTCCTTCTTAGAGTGAGGCAGGAAAATATTATATGGTGAAAGCTATACTTGAGGCCTTTCAAGTGACTGTTTTGGGGAAGGGGCAATACTTTCAGATTCTGAAATGTCTTATTTAAAAATAATTATTCGATCACTAAAAAATAAAAAATAAAATCCAAACAAAAAATCCCAACTTACCTGTAATTCTTGTTCTCTGAAGGAAATGCAGTAATTATAAACATACCCACACTCTTGGGGACATTCTCCTAAGTGTGAATGGATTTGGAATGCGCCATAGCTTAAGCTCAGAACTGCTGAACTGCCACACAGTACTAGCAGTTGGTGTCTACCTATCTAGCTGGCAACGATGCAGACCTGTCACCTAATGTCGTGTACCTCTGAAGGCAAGTGTTTCCCAAGAGGGAGTATACAGCTGGCATAATTACTGTCCCTGGAAAGCAAGAATGATCTCTTCTGCACAGTTAAAGGAGGGCAGATCCGCATTACTAAGGAAATTGTTATGTGCTTCAAAATAGTACTAAAATTAATACATTTAAAATGTTAAAGAATAAAATGAAAAGATGTTTCATTGTAAAAGAAACCCTTAGGGGAAATGAAAGATACTGGTAAAAGAACTGACTTATTGTTGACTGGGTGTGAGTCCAATAGTCAACAGCAGAGCAAAACAATTACAAATAATTAAATATTTGAACTGTAAAACAAGTCTTATCTTGGCATTCAGCAACCTAGCATTTTGTGTAAATGTTTGATAACTTAAGAGTTATATGACAGCAGCAGTGGAAACCAATTGTAGGAAAACACCTTGAAATGGCCAAGACACTGAAAACTGCTTAGATTATTGCCATAGGTGAATTGGTTTTCACAAGATGTGATATCAGCAATGTGTTGCTGGATGATATATATTTTATAAATTCAAGTAATTATTCAATTTATAAAATTTCATAAACCTTATAAATGAAAGTCCCTGTTATATATGCTCCTCTTCTGTCTTAAATATCCCAGATAATTTAAAAAAGGGGGACAGCTACAAATAGATTCTGGTTTGTGTGTTGATTTTCAGAGGGTTATCAGTATCTTCCACAGAAAAAGGTTCTCTGTCCTCTAGTCCTACAAGATTTTAGGCAGCCCAATGATGTCTTCTACTCAAGTTAAATTTAGATATCAAATATAGCATGGGATGTAATTACACTAAACAATTATTTGTTATCTAGCTGAAATTCAAATTAAACTGGACAACTTATTTTGTTTACTGTTATCCTTCTGCTAAATCTGAAAACTCTAAGCCAGGGGAACTCACAGGGTTACCCAATGGACTCTAGCATGGATAAAGCTAAAATGGGAATTCCACTCTTTGTATCTGTACTGTGAAATATGGGGACTACCGGTTACATGTGGCTATCGAGCATTTGAACTACGTCAAGTCCAATATGAAATGTGCTAGGAGTGTAAAATTCACACTTAGTATGAATGCTTAGTATAAAAAAAGTAAAATATCTCATAAATGTTTGTACTGATTACATGCTGAAATAATATTTTAGATATACTGGGTTAAATAAAATGTAAACAAAATTAATTTTCCCTGTTCCTTTTTACCTTTTAATGTGGCTACTAGAAAACTTAGCTTGTATGTAGCTTGTATCTATGGCTCAATTTTTTTTTTTTTTTACTAGATAGTGCTGGTCTAAAATGCCTCCAAGGAGAGGGCTGGACTAGAATTTCCTTGTTCCATCTCTGAAAAAGTGAGCACTGGTAAAGATACAGGACTGCTACTCTCACCTTTGTTCAGCAAGTAAAGTAGATAAGGACCTCATGATCATAGCAAGAGAACTAAATTTCTAGTAGGGACCAGCATGGACTGGTTATGAACACTTTAAGGAAAAAAAACAAACAAAACATCACCGTGTACAAATTCCAGTGAAAAACAAATCAGAAACCTGATCTTTGACAAGTCTTTTTTTTTTTTTTGAGCCTCTGTTGTTCAGGCTGGAGTGCAGTGGCATGATCATAGCTCACTGCAGCCTCAAACTCCTGGCCTCAAGCGATCCTCCACCTTGACCTCCCAAAGGCGTGAACTACCACACCCAGCCTGACAAAACATTCTTACATAATTCAAAAGAATAAATACTAGTGTATGTGTGTATATATATGTGTGTGTGTATGTATATATAAAAATATTTTTTTAGATCCTAGTTTCAGTGGAAGAATGCCTCAGTAACATTATATTGGGTTTTCACTCCTACATACTACCAAAATAATAGAACGATAATTTTGTGGTCTACTATGAATTGAGATGATATAAGTTATTAGTAAAACTGTGAAGTCAAGATCTTATTTTTAATACTCTCGACACAGAAGGCAAGATCTTAGTGGTCCCATTTTATTTATACATACTACTTAACTGATCTGAAATTGTTCTAGAAATAGTGAAATAAGCTTTTTTCCCCTAAAATATTGACTATTGTAAGATGAAGATCATTTTTAATAAGGTGTATGCTGGGGAGACTTTTAGATTAAACAAATTTGCCATAATAAACCTTTAGTTGTAAGAAAGAGTAAACTGTTTAGTTATCTTTATATCCCATCTCATAATTTCAGTAGGTTAGAGCTTTAATTCAAATTTGTTCCTCAACTGGCCAAGAGTTAACTTCACTTTTTTCATTCTATTCTATGCTATTCTAAAGGCTAAGATAACTAACATGCCCTCACAAATAAAAATTCAAAAAATTGCATGCATATATATAGATTATATTAAAATACCCAGTAATTTGTATTTCTTATCTAATATAACCTATAATATGTAGATATAGATTATACATACTTTTAAGATTTAAATCTTTTAAAGTTGCCTACAGTTATAATAATCAAGACTAATTCTAACACCTCAACTATATACATACCAGAAAGAAAATTGATTGTATTTTTTTCTCATTCTAATAGCAAACACACAAGGTTTTTTCCTCTTTAACGTATTTTATTATATAGATATAGGAAAAACAATAGTTTTTAAAAGACACATTTTATCATGTATCAGAGGTAGGACTGCCAGACAAAAATCAAATTTCTTCCAAATTCAATGTCCATAAAAAGTTCACATCTTGTAGAACTAAAGTTTCCAAGATCATTTTAAGAGCTTTAAGAAAAGATGAATGAAATAAAATGGACCAATTAAATTTATTCACCAGCACTTTTAGTCTTATTTTAATTGTCAACACTACCATATACTAGGGATTGCAATCTAAGATGTTTTGTAAGAATTTAGTCTCATGGTGGGAGCCAAAATTATTCTTACCTAACACTGACCTACCTCTAATATTAAGGAAAATTTTCAAAATCAACATGCTTCTGTACTTCTCCATAGTCAATGAATGACATCCAAATGACATTTTAATTTAAGACTGGTCATTTCAAGAGGTGACAATAAATTACACAAGTGAACAATAAAGGTTTTCTGATGTAGAATTTGGAAGTAAAGCAGAGACAGTAACTTATTTCTCCTTCAGAAAGTTTCCTGCTGGAATCTATATACTTATGCTTTACTTCCTGAAGATAGAAAAAAGTTGTAAGATAGAACAGAAATTGTTGATTTTAAGTGATTTTTTTTCAGTTAGGATCTGACATTAGAAGTTTTATGATCACATATCTTTTAAAGACTAAGAAGACCTTTGCTTCCATACTTTCTGAGGTTTAATATGAATTACAAGATGGTTTGAGGAACTTTCCTTGAAGTAAAGATAAGACACAGTCTCAAAAAGATAACTAAAAAGCTGTTTCTATCAATGTAAGCTATCATGTCACCAGACTGCTTACATGCTTGAATGCAAAATTCTTGAACGCAAGTCTCATGGCATCCAAGAAGAGTTCTTGATAAGGGGTTAACCTCAGCAGTTATTAACTGATTTATATGTAGACTGAACTGGAAAATAAGTTTTACTATAATTGGGATTTTTAAAAAAGTAAAACAAAACAAAAACATCCATATATCCCTAAGACATGCTTCACTTTTAAACAATGAAAACAACCTCCTAATGGATGTGTGATGTCCTGTCCACAAGTGGCTGCTTGAGTCACTCTTCTGTGAGAAAGTCTAATGGTCTCAAATCCTCCATGGAGCATTCCAAAACCAGTCCTAGGTTAGGAGCCTGGGCCCACGAGTGTGTACTCACTACACAGTGCTTACCTTTAGAGAACAAGGTGGCTGACACAAACTGATCAAGTTCTCACACCCCACACCTCCAAGAACACTGAAAAAGATCTGCAGATCTTTCTTGGTGCAGGAGAGACCTCGTTATAATCTTCTTGTGATGGAAGTTTAAGATTTTCCTGAGGGAGGAAAGAAGAGTAAAAGATTATACTGGGATTAAACCATTTGAATCAATTGCTCTTTCCATATTAGAAAATGAGAGCCTGAAAATTCTGTATTACAAAATGAGGGTCTAAAAAAAAACATTAAATAAAATCACGAGTATTCTAAAAATCACAATTTCTTCTTTCAAAAAAAAGTATCTCCCCTAAATACTGCATTTTCAAATATTACTCCTCAGATGTAATACCATAAATGACTAGTTCAACTTCTGCCCTACCACTAGGAAGTTGAGAAAAATATAGAAAAAGTCTAGGTTGACAGATGATCATAGCTAAAATTCAATTTAAAAAACAACAACATAGCTAAACACATTGAAAAGCAATGTGTTAAACAGAGCCAGCAGAAATTTTATCCTCCCCTATATTTCCAAAATAATAACACATGCTATTTCCTGACAACTAACAGAAAAGTAGCCCTGTGAGTTAAGAGCCACAGAATCATATATAAATAAGTCTACTAGAATGCAAAACTCCATGAGGAAAAGGAATTTGGTTTCATTTTTATTTTTTAACATGTTTATTAACTTAAATAGGTCTGACACACAGTAAGCATAAAAAATAATTTGATAAATAGGAAGAATAGTAACCAATTAGTCAATATTCTCGAGGTTGAAATTTGCATGAAATCAAACTATTAGAAGCCTACAAATGTTCTGATGTATTTGAAAATGTGTTATCTAAAATAATATTAAGAATATAAACATTTAATCACATATTAAATAACTTATCAAAACAAAATAACTTAAGAATATAATTTTTAATGTCATATCTTAAAATATTAATGAGAAAATGTTATAAATATATTATTACAATCCAAACTCCTGGAAAGGAATGGAATACTTTAAGATCAGGAAGTCACACAATGAACTTTAAAAAATATTCTAAATTTCAAATATGAGAATAAGAATATTAATGCAGATGAAAAGTAACAGGCCTCCTTAATGCTTTAGTATTATTTTTCATTTTTTGGAGAGTAGAAAAATATAAACCAAGTGATAAAATAGTTGTCTATAGCAATAATTCTGCCTAAGTAAATCATTACCATAATATTAAGTTGAAACCAGAAAATACCACTCTATCAGTACGATTTTATTATGTTCTTTCAGTAAGCATGTACATTTTGGTTGATTTTTTAAAAATTATTTTATTTTATTTTATTTTTTTGAGTTGGAGTCTCACTCTGTCGCCCAGACTGGAGTGCAGTGGCTGCTCCTGGCCACTGCAGCCTCGACCTGCTGGGCTCTGACGATCCTTCCGCCTCAGCCTTCCAAGTAGCTGGAACTACAGGCGCGCGCTACCACGCCCAACTAATTTTTTATTTATTGTAGAGATGAGGTCTCGCCAAGTTGCCAGGCGGGTCTTGAACCCGCGGGCTCAGGCAATCCACTCACCTCAGCCTCCCAAAGCGTGGGATTACAGGCTGAGCCACCGAGCCCGGCTTGATTTTTTTTTAAAACAGAATTTAAATAATAGTAAATATTATTCATTTATGTATTTCCCTTTAACTTATAGATTACTATTAAAAACACAGAGACTTATTTCCTTTAAATGTTTTCCAACTCTTTCCAAATTTGATAAATTAAGGAGAAAAACAAGAAATGCTAAAATCAATATCAGATTAATAGCATGATAAAGAACTGAATGTGTATACTTTTAAAAATCCAATATGTAAGGCCACTAGAATCAGAAGAAATAACAGCTATTTACAAAGTTCCTGATTCCATTTGACCCCAAATTCCAAAACTGTGTAATTAGTCCTCAAAACAAACTGAGTGTGTTTGGTGCATTTCATTTCAAAGTATAGTACACTATTTATTGTACAGTCAAAACCACAATAATAAAACAGGTAGTAGATTCAGGTTTTATGCTTATCCTGTATCACTAAAGTAATACTTTGACAGATTATGCTTTGATTATAAGAAAAAGCTTTTTACATTTCACAAATAGTTGTGAAATGATTTTCACAATTCAACACACAATTCAATTTAGTATCTTGTCTCAGAGAATCAGGCTTCGATGTGAAAAAGAAGAGATTTTTAAAAAACTTTAGGCTAAAGAATATACAAAAATTCACTTATTTAAAATAATTTTCCTATTTTTGACATCTCGTAAGCCTTTGATCTAACTTTGGTGGAAGGAGTGAAAATACGTACAAAGAACTAAGTACATTAGTATGCCAAAAAGAGCTAAACAGGGTAAAGATCAATACAAAGTTAGATATTTTACTGAAAAAATTCCACTAGTTGGTTGAATCTCACAGGCCAAGGAGGGTAGAAAGAAAAAACAAACTCTCAAAATAGAAGACCTGGCTAGGAACACCTTTAAGTTCCTTATTCATATTGGTGGATAATGAATCCTTTGCCTCATTTCCACAGCAGGAGGGATGAAGTCTAAGTTGCCATATTCAGAGATTTAATGTTTAATTTTTAATTTCACTTTTAGTGATTACTAAGCCATACTAACAACTCATTAAGTTCCTTACAAAACTTCCCTGAGCAATCTACTCTCTCTCTTTCATCTTGACCAATGTTGCTCATACTTATCTGTATCGAAGAACTATTTTTTCCCATTGTGGCCCCATGCTCGTGGATACTACTCATGACTGTACTCAGCTTATAATTCAGGCAGCTGTGTTACCAAGAGTGGTCTACCCTTCAACCAGATGAGATAGATGATAACATGGTTGATACAAAAATACCACATTGCCATTAGAGTTTCCAAGCTAGTACAGAAATTGAGAGTAAGCATTTAGTAATAGATTGGTTAATAAACCAGCACCAGTTCATAAACCATACTTTAAGAAGCACCGATCTTATGTAGGATCTTATGATGCTTTTCCTTTACACTTTTTATTCAATCCAATTTCCAGTTTTAATTTACTTGTGCCCTTGGAAACTACCGGGCGTGGTGGCTCAACCTGTAATCCCAGCACTTTGGGAGGCTGAGGTTAGTGGACTGCCTAGCCCAAGGGTTCAAGATCAGCCTGGGCAACCTGGCGAGACTTCATCTCTACAATAAATCAAAAATTAGCCAGGCATGGTAGCAGGTGCCTGTAGTTCCAGCTACTTGGAAGCCTGAGGTGGAAAGATCGCTGGAGCCCAGCAGGTCGACACTGGGGTGGCCGTGAGTGTGTCACTGCACTCCAGCCTGGGCAACGGAGTGAAACTCCAATTTAAAAAAAAATAAAAAAAATACAAAGAAACTAATAGACTATCAATAATTTGCTCCAGTATACTTCTTTTATTAGTTCTCTCTGCAGCACTGTAATATGAATTAATCTTTATATTCATTTCTCATTTATATATCAGAATCTTGATTTCTAAACTTGCATATTCTTAACAACATATAACTTCCAATTATTTTCCTTGTAACTTTTGATGTAGGTGCCTTCCTCAATTTTCAATAATCTTTTTAATTATAATATTTTAGACTAACAAATGTTTTTAATATTCAAATATATCTTCTTGGTGAGTTCTATTAATTCTTCAAATATGAAATGTAAAGATATTCTCTCTCTGCTACCTTTTCTTTTTAATTCCTATGGTCATGTAAGATATGAATGAAAACTTTTTTTTCTAGTAAGCTTTTCAGATATATAACTATCTGATACCTTTGAACAAATATCCTTTAAGTGGCCCCTCTCTTAGAAAAGAATATTTTTTCACATAGTTGTTATATGGAAATAGGACTAATTTTAAATTCTTCATAATGCTCCAATAACCCACATTTTACAAAATGGGAAAAGTTTATTTTTCAGAGTTCCTCTTAATAAAGTAACTTATTAACTGAGGGAGGTGTGAAGAGAAGGAAAGAAAAGATGTGGATAGCACGTTCTATTTAAACATGAAGGACAGAATTTGTTGGTCTATCACCTACTCAGAATTTCCAAACACACAAAATGCCCAATTTTTAAAACTAGAAAAGGGGCTTATTGCACATCTGTATTGATACTGGCAGATATTAAAGTTGTATTCGAGTGGGGAAACTGAAGTCATGATTCAGTCTCAGGAATTTGTGTAAGTCATAGGACGAAGGCTGTGCCTCCTGACTTAAACTGACCATGAAGTCAGAGCTTCAAGAACAATTTTTACTTAACTTTCCAAGGGACATACAGGTCTCTTCTGGTTATCTAGGTTACATGTCTCTTCCTGCACCATTATCACTGCTATACACACTGCTGCTTTAAAAACTTCCGACAGTAGTGTGAGACTTCCCTTAAATAAATAAATCACTAGGAATTTTGAAAGTTTAAAAAAATTCATAAATTACTTTCAGTCAAATACTTGCCAATATTCTCAATACAGAAACAGCTTCACTCTATTTAAATCTTAAAATTGTTTTAAATTCAAGGTACATTAATTTTTTTTCTAAAGATCCAACATCTCCCTCAAATTTATTGCTAAGTACTATACTTTGTTTTTTTACAATTTGTTACAATTCTGAGTGGGCTCTTTTTCCAGTATGTTTTCCAGCTGGTCTAACAATATAGTATATATAGTACTTCATTAAATTTTAATTGTTTAATAAATTGTTTTAAAGCTGATTGCTTGGATTTTCTAGGTAATCAATTATGTCATCTAAAAATGAAATATTCTGATTTGTTTCATTTCTTCTTCAGGTTTTGTTCATTATCAGTATCAAATAAAAATGTAGTAAGATGATTGGTAAATAAATTAATAATAAAAATGGAGATTGTTTCATTCCTCAATTTAAGTTTATTGCCACTTATTCTACTTATTCTGGCCAGGTAATATTGTTCAGCTTGCTGGCTTAGTGAAGCATCCTGTTCCTTGAAGCTCAACTCATTACCCACAACTCATCACAAAGTAGTATATTTGACCAAGTAAAAGTGGGAAAAGGTCTCCAACTCCTACAAGACCAACATTGTAAATATGTTGACTGTGTAAAGCTATCCTAATGTTCATTAAAATCAAATAAGAAATATATTTATTCCATAAAAGTCCTCACAATCACTTATAAAATGGGTACTCAAGGTGCTATATATATAATCCTTGTATCTCAAGTTATCTTTGGATATCAAACTGGATATCTTTGGTATTTAAGAGACCATATATATATATATATATATTTTTTTTTTTTTTTTTTTTTTTTTTTTTGTTGGGGTGTAAATCTGTAACCCAGACTGGAGTGTTGTTGGTTCTACTGGCCCCCCCCGCCACGCCACGCGGTG
>CAUYQG010070597.1:0-57226 GCA_963574415.1 Tarsius wallacei | reverse complement strand
GCCTGTAGTTCCAGCTACTTGGAAGGCTGAGGCGGAAGGATCGCCGGAGCCCAGCAGGTCGAGGCTGCGGTGGCCGGGAGCGGCCACTGCACTCCAGTCTGGGCGACAGAGTGAGACTCCAACTCAAAAAAAAAAAAGAATTCAATACACTAATAAATAATATTAGTATAATTTAAATGGAACACGGTCTCTTAAAAATGTAAAAACTCCCTCTCAGAAAATTTCTGATTAAAAGAAAAAAAATCAAAAGAATAATTAGAAAATAAGAAAAATGAAAATACTTTGTTTTCAAAAATAAAATATATAGTCCAAGCTATAAATAGAGGAAAATTGATAGTCTTAAACATTTATATCACTAAATAATAATGCATTAAATTAAATAAGGTATTCATTTCAAGAATGACAACAGCAAGAAAACCCCTAAAAAAAGGCAAAATGAAGGAATGAATAAAAATGAAACCAGAAATTAATAAATTAGAAAATATAAATTGAAACTGGTAAATATATATGAATAAATTGCTTGCAGACAAGTGGGGAAATGATTTAAAAAGACAAACTACTAGCTAACAACTGATAGTTTTCTAGGAAAACATCAATTATCAAAAAAAATTCCAGAAAATATAGAAAGACTTAATAGACCTAAAACAACAAATGAAGTAAAGTTACTCCCCAAAATTGCCAGTTTTCATGAGAGATCTCTGCAAACTTTCAAAAAATTCTTATGTTATTTAAACAATTGCAGATCATGGAAAGATAAAATCTTCCTATATGTTTTTCAAAGTCAAAATAAGACATACCATAACCTGACAAAGATAACAATCACACACACCAAAAAGCAGTCATTTATTTGGAAGAAAATAAAGTTATATATGTACTCATGATACATACACAAAAAAATTTAAAACAAATTAAAGACTTAGGTATATTTTTTAAAAGTAGTAGAAAGAAAATATGGAAAAAATTTAATAGTTTTTAAAAAAAGATTTATAAGCATGAACAAAACTCAGAAACCTTATTTATTTAAGAAGCTAGAAGAGTTTTTAGATCAAAAATGAATTTCTTCATAAGAAAAAATATCCATTAAGAAAGAAAAGAACAATACACTGGGAGAACATGTATACAATGTATAAAGCAGACAAAAATTAATAATCATATTATAGTATATAAAGAACAAATACAAAATAGTAAGACGAAGATGACAAATAGAAAAAAATAAGTAAAAGATATAAACAAAAAATGTATTTAAAAATGTGAATAATGAATGTGTGGAAAGAGGTCAACTTTACTAAAAATCAAAGCGTTATCAATTAAAACAAATATAATTTATGTTTTTCTAGTAGATTGGCAAAATATTTAAAGATTGTCCAGACCCAATTTTGAAGCCATTTGAGAAATTTGCATATTTACAAACTCTTGATGGTATAGTAAATGTTACCATTGTTTTTTTTGCAGAATTTTGTTGCCATATGTTTAACAATAAAAAGTAAATATATTCATTCTTCAAAATTTCTCCTGCAGAAGTATACCTTCCAGAGATACTTGAGGAAGTATGCCAAGATACATGTGCAAGGATGATCACTGAAGCATTATTCGTAATAGCGACAATCTGGAGACTACATAAATATTTTGAAGTGGAAATTCATTAAATAAGTTTTGGTAGAGCCCTATGTTAGAAAATATTTTTGAAAATGAACTAGATTTATATGTCCCAAAATAAGAAATGTTACCAATATATTATTGACTGAAAAAATATTTAACAGAAACCTTACTTTAGTAGCTGAATGTGGTAGGATTTATTTATCTCATACTGCAATAGACCCATTCCACAACTGCTTAAGAGGCTCAAACTGACTGCCAGGAATGCAGGATCTCTTTATCTTTCTGCTTCACCATAATTAACAGATACATAGGCCTTTGTTCTTATATTTGTTACCTCAAAGACACAAGATGTGACCACACCACCAGACTTCACATCTATATTTCAGGCAGAAGAAATACCTCTTTTTATTTGGGAAAAGATGCCCTGTCCATGGACTATGGCCTATATCTAGCTGGTAAATTGATTGCATTTATGGACCCAATTTTTCATGCTACCCATATTATATGCTCTTTGGCTGTGACTGTGAGTTTGGTCATGTGCTTTGATTTGGCCACCAGGACATTAGCAAATTGACAGAGTAGAGACTTGAAAATGAACTCACATTTCTGTTTTCTCTCTTGGCTTACTTGCACTACCACAAGAACTGCCCAGCTACCTAGCTATAAGGATATAAAAGACATGTGGAGAAGAGTGATCCCACCTGAGACCTCCCTGGTACAGCCAACCCCCAGCCAGCCCACCAGCTATCCCCAGGCACACGAATGAGCCCAGTTCCAACCAACTGAGACATGTCCAAATCAGCAGAAGTGCCCAGAAATTTTAAATGGTTGTCATTTAAGATACTGAATGTGTATGCTCTGTAGAAATCAGTAACTGATGAACCTCATTGCTTAGAACTACATCCCAGCATCACTCCTAATTGAAGAAAGTCTAGAAAATTAAGTGCTTTTACCTGGGCACATTGATTCCCTCATACAGTTAAGGTTCCTTAAATAAGAATAAAGGAAAACAACTGAGATTAAAGAGACCACTGACAATATTTACCCCAAGTAGATAAAAAAAAAGTAGACAGGTAGATCAATATTTTAATATCAAAGATAAATGAACTGAGATGGAAAGAGAGACCAAAATGTTATTGGTTTTTCTCTAAGTCAGAAATCAGCATTTTTTTCCTGTAAAGAACTAAATAGTAAATATTTAGGGCTTTGTAGGTTATTTGATCTCTGTCACAAATACTCAACTCTGCCATGTTAACACAAAACCAGTGATAGTGTGTAAACTTATGGGCACGACTATGTTCCAATAAAACTTTTTTTTAACAATTATTTCAAATACATACAACAAGCTGCATTTGGCCTGTGGGGTATAGTTTGCAGGTCTCTGCTCTGTTACTGAGACCATGGGGGGATACTTACTTTCCTTTCTCAGGCTTTTCTGTACTGAATGAACTTTACAGTCAGAAAAAATATATACATAAAGTTATTTTTAATTTTAAAAAGATGATAAGACATAAAACCTATATTC
Organism: Tarsius wallacei; assembly: GCA_963574415.1. Lineage (NCBI taxonomy): Eukaryota > Metazoa > Chordata > Mammalia > Primates > Tarsiidae > Tarsius > Tarsius wallacei. Next base: position 54,102 of record CAUYQG010070597.1, on the reverse strand, counting down.
AGACAAATTCAAAACCTTATATCTCTCTGTATTTTTTTTTTAAATAAATGAACATTTAACTCAAGTAGTTAGAAAAAGAATAACACTAGCAGGGCTCGGTGGCTCAGCCCATAATCCCGTGCCTTGGGAGGCTGAGGTGAGTGGAATGCCTGAGCCCGCAGGTTCGAGACCCGCCTGGGTAACTTGGTGAGACCTCATCTCTACAATAAATCAAAAAATTAGCCGGGTGTGGTAGTGCGTGCCTGTAGTTCCAGCTACTTGGAAGGCTGAGGCAGAAGGATCACCGGAGCTCAGCAGGTCAAGGCTGTGTGGCCGGGAGCATGCCACTGCCCTCCAGCCTGTGCAACAGAGTGAGACTCCAACTCAAAAAAAAAAAAAAGAAAGAAAGAAAGAAAAAGAATAACACAAAAATCAGCACAAAGAAATTAATAAAAATAAAGAATAAAATTGTGAATTAAAAATAGAAATACCATTGGCTTAATAAATAAACACAAGAACTAATAATGTAAGAATAATTTTCATAACATGAAATGTATCCTGGGGTTCTCTTGAAAAGACACCTAAGTATGATTCTCTCTTTTCAAATCTCCAAGTTTTTTCTTCCTTCAGTTTCACAAAGTACCAAATTTTGTTTAGAAATAATAAAGCATGCTCCTAAAATGTATTCTTATTTCTAACATGGGTAGAACTTCATTAGTTCATTCAAATTAACAAGTCATCAGACCCCCACTAGATGCAGAAGGCTGGCATTCAAAAAGAAGCAGATCTCGAAGTTGCCTAATTATTATTTGTTTATTTGTTTGCAGCATTATTCACAATAGCAAAACATGGAACCAACCATACTGCCCGTCAAAAGTGAACTGGATGAAAGAAATGTGGTACATATACATGATGGAATATTATATAGCCTTAAAGGAGGACAAAATTATGAACTTCACAGCAACTTGGATGGACTTAGAGTCTATAATACTCAATGATCTACCACAGAAACAAAGAACTGAGTACCACATGTTCTCACTCATAAGCAAACCCTGAACAATTATCATAATACTATAAGAAAAGGAATTTCAGTAGAAGGAAACTGCCAGGTGAGGGAGGGGAGGCACACTTCATCAATAAGGATACCTGATCGCAAACCAGGCGAAGTAGGGACCAAAGTGAAGCCCAAACTTTACCTGTACAATGACCATTTGTATATCTAATCCTGAATTGTACCCCACATCCTTAAAATAAAAATTAGAAAATAATAAAAATAAAAATGGACCATTCCACAAAAAGTAAATAAATAAAATAATTTTTAAAAAGAAGCAGATCTCTGTTCTCTTGTTTATCTCTGGTCTAGTAGAGGAGAAAAACTGTACAAAGATAAATGCATTTTTGTAAATATGTAGTAATGTAATTAGAGGAAAATAATAATAATTCATTGCTTTGTTCCCTGGTGAGCTTTCCTGCTTAAGATACCTTATTGTACAACAGCCCATAATGGGGAAAAACAAAATTTGAAGTGATGTGATTTTAGTTACAATTGTGTATTCATACTGTAAAACCTCAGACAAATCACTTTATCTCCTGGGGCCCCAGCTCCCTCATCTTTGAAACGAGGGTAATGACGCTACCTACAGTACTGAGCTCACCAGAGATGTGAGGCTCAAATGAGATAATGTCCCTGAAAACCCTTTAAATGTGCTATAATGCAGAAGGTATTTTCATTAACACCATTAACATCAGCGTGTAAATGATTGTGAATTTCACAAGTCTATTTCAATTTTATACTTCTTCCATTTGCTCTAGAAAACCATCCTCAGCTCCCATTTTTAAAAGTCAATACTGTGTTAAACAAATAGCGTACAAAGGCTCTTGATCCACAAACATAAATGGCTGCTCTCCTTTATCTGAAAGTCATAGTAATACTCTAAAGTTAATATCAGCACGTGATCTAGAGTGTCAAGTTCTTAGTAGCCTAAATATTGGAGGCTCTTCAGGATATGCTGTGTTTACTCTTTCAGATGACATTATTTATTTTGATATTCTTGTTAGTTGTGTAATTATAATACAGAGTAATAGATGTTCTCCCAGCTGACCTCTAGTTGAGTCCACTTAACAACAGCTCTCTGTGGCAGAATAAAAGCTACAGCTTATATACCTGGGATGCTAACGTTCTGTTTCTCTGTTGAGTTGTGTGCTCAGTCATTTTTATTCCCACCTCTTGTACCCAAAAGCAACATAAAATCCTTCCTCATTTTTGGCTCAGAATATATAGCCACTGCATTCAGAGTATCTAATGTAGTATTAAACACACAGTAAGTCTGAATTACTGCATTTAAAAGAAAAAAAAACTACTTTCGGGTAACTTTTGAAAATGTCAGATGAAGACTTAAAATCGACATCAATTCCTTTGTCATTTTCGGGTACTTCCCTAGAATTGAATGCATTTGCTATTTATCTTTTTTTTTTTTTATTTTGGACTCATCAGCCAATTTTCAAAGCAATTTGAGTTCACTTTTTGTAAAAGAGTCTTCAGAAAAATATATTCTGTCAAGGGCTTTGGGGCAATCCAGATAAATGACACCCCTACAGTCCTCTCATACTAATCACCCATTTATGAATCTGTCTAGAAGAGTGCATTCCTCTTTGCCAGGCTGCTCTTTACAGGGCCCTGAAGCTGCTGTTATCCTTTCTCTCCCTGCTCCCTGGGTGATCACTTCATTCTCTGTCTTGTTCCCCTGTCAAGGTGACGATACTCCTGAGATTCTGTTCTCAGAGCAGCAATTCTGTTCAAGATTTGGGATGTTAGGAAGAAGGAAATTACCCACCTTTCATGTCATCCTCCTCATTGTCATCCCCAGACAATTATATGTTTCTAATTCTCCACTTATAATTTAGTTCACCTGTAAACTACACATAATGAAGCTTTGGCAAATTTGAACCTACTTTGTAGATTACCTTCTGGTTGTTGTCAATGCTCTCCCAAACTCTCATAAAATATGGGGAAAAAAAAGAAAAATTAGCAGTCATAGTGTGGTACAACTATCAAATAATTTTTTTAACTTTCTCTAAACTAAGCTAGACTTTTTAAAAATCATAATTAAGATTAGAATTTGAGATAACACAGTATCAGTGATATAGTGGAAAAAAGACCAAACTGGAAGCCAGAAGTTTTAATTTTCCACGAATTTTTTATATTTCCACCAGTGCTTTATATTTAGAGTCTCAAATAATGAGGGGTTTATTGTAAAAATATATATGGGGAAAAAAACAACAACAAAGAGAATTCTTGTTAACCCTATAACAGGTAGAGTCTGGATGTCAAAGAGGAAAGATGATTTAGGGTACAAAGTCATTTTACTACCAGCATTAATTTGTCACTCCATAGTTAGACATTCTTTTGCCAATATGGTGACTCAGCTCCTCTCTCTATCTCTACTGCTGGTTATTTTTTAGTTTCTGCTTAGTCATGACATCTGTACTTTGAACTTCAATGTCCTGGCAGCCTCCATGTATTTATAGCCTCTCATGACGACTGCCATCTTTTACAGTCTCTGTTACCTGTCTACTGAATCTTTTCTTAACATCAGCTTTTATTATCAATTGGTCACTTTCCTCATATTTTGCATCCGAATTCTCCAAGGAAGAGAATCTTGTGTGTTATTTACCTACTATTGTTTTGTTTGGGCAAAACTCTTATGCCAGACCATGTCTTGGGATGCTGCTAGCTCGTAGGTGGATGCACCGTGTTTGAGTCAGTTTTCCAACTTAACTTGACCTTTTTACTGGTGGGGTAAAATCACACTGTAATTGTATTTAATTATCATGAGTCCTTTGATTTGTACCCCCTCCTCTTTTCTTTAGTTTTTATCTCTGTTAGGTATTATTCTGCATGTAGAGGAAACAGCAGTGAATGAGACAGATCAAAGCGTGTAACAAGATTTGGACAGGAATAAAAATGTACCCCAGATGTTACAAATGAAATTGTTTTGATGAAGGAGTTATTTAGATATGTTTGGAAATGTTCAGGAAATAAACAAGAGAGGTTGAGGCACCCTAAGACTAGCAAAAGTTAGAAGCTACTTCCCCACATATGTTGAAGGGGCAAAGGGTACATAGTGTTATAGAAATCAATGAGACTTCAGACATGGAGGAAGAGCTGCCTAGAAGAAGTCATGAGGGGACAACCCCTTCGGGTCCCCTCCCACTCTGGGAGCTTTTCTGTCTTCTCAATAAATCCTCCTTTAAAAAAGAAGAAGAAGAAGAAGAAGTCATGAGGGATACAGACACTGTCCAAAGACAGGGAAATTGAGGGAAGACACAGCTCTATGTGTCTCCCCTCCCACACTCCCAGGGCCTCTCATTGGCCAAACACAACTGGAAATATAAGAGTAAAGGAGCTAAGGCGAAGTAGTCTCTAGCCTCTGAGATCATAGTGCAGAGCCAAGAAGTGCAGAAAATGGATAGGATGGAGTTACCTGGAAAATCATCGTCACAGACTTTACCATCAAGTGGAATAAACAGAAAAGTGGGGAAGGGAGGGAGAAAAGAGGACAGAAAACGATTTTCAAGAAAGAAATTACTTTAGAATATTAGAAAAAATAGCACATATGAACAAATTTGCGTCAATTTAATAGAAAGACTACTTGCTTCAGACTTTTATTTTTTAGAGTATTTCATATGCAAAAAGAATGTATGTGATATATGCAAGTTATGAACATAAAAGTAAAAAAACCCCTAAATATTATTATCAATACCATTCATCATTCTTTCTTTCTTCTTTACTCGGCACCAGTAGGATCCACCAGCCTGAGTCTTATTTGTGTATTTACTTATTTATATACTAATTTAAGTCAGGGTCTCACTCTTTTGTCCAGGCTGGAGTGCAGTGGCATGATCAAACAATCATGGTTCATGGCAGCCTCAACCTCCCAGGCTCAGGTGATCCTCTCACCTCAGCATCCCCAGGAGCTGGAACCACAGGCACACGCTACCTCACCTGAATAACTTTTCTGAATTTTTGTAGCACTGAGGTTTTGCTATGCTGCACAAGCTGGTCTTGAACTCCTGGGATCAAGCAATCCTCCCACCTCAGCCTCCCAAAGTTCTGGGATTATAGGCATGAGTGTCCATGCCCCGCCAGTTTTCATTTTTAATCACATCTTTGCTTTTCTTTTTAACATATTTTTAGTTATACTTAGTTTTGAAATTCATAAACTTGATATCATATATTCTTTTGTATCTTGCTTTTTCATTCAATATTACTTTTTAATATTCACCCATGCTGATGCATATCATTATAATTCTTCTTCCCTACTGAATAGATGTTTATTTATATGAATACTTTGTAATTTATTCATCAGTTTCCCTAAGGACATTGTGTTATCACCAATGTATTGCTATTATAATGCTGATACAAATATTCCCATACATATCTCTTATTTTGTGATCAAGTACTTCTTTATGATATATAACACTTGCAGGAATAGGATTGCTGAGTTATGAAGCAACATGTATGTTCAACTTTATAAAATAGTAGCACCTGTTTTTCAAAGTGTACATTCTTTCCAGAAAAATTTAAGTGTTTCCCTTGATTGCCATTACAACGTATGGTCAGATTCAGTATGTTGTCAATAATGCAAGTGTGTAATGGTATTCATTGTTCTTTTAAATTGCACTACCATCATGCAACTTATTGTTGTTGTATATAATGAATGCCTATTTTCTTTCCACTTTGGTGGAATACCTATTCATACTTTTTGCCCATTCTTCTATTGGGTTGTAGTTTGAATTTTCTTTTTAGTTCATAGAACTTCTTTGTATATACTGAATACTAATTCTTAACCTGTTTCTGTGTCTCCTTCCCATTTGGGACTTTGTATCTTTCTTTTTGGAATAGCTGGATAAACAGTAATTCCTCCTTTTAATGTTTTTGAATTTATTAATGTTTTCTTTCAACTGCGCACTATTTTCTTGCTTTCTCTATCCTGATTGTAGATATTTTCTTGCATTGCCTTCTTTAACAGTAGTCAGCAAACTACTGCCCTCAGGCAGCTACTTGTATATGTAAATAAGTTTACTGAAACACAGTCACATTCGTTTTTTTATTTTTATTTTTAATTTAAAATGTATTTTTAAAATGAAGACTGAGCCAATTTTAAGGAATACAAAACTGAATGATTTTAAAAAATAAACAAGAAACAAGGAAAGAAATCAAGTGACAGTGACAAATATTGAAGATGGGCAAAGAACAATCAATATTGCATGTAACAGGTTCTTCGGAAAAGAAAATAAAGCAAGGGAGCAAAACAAATATCAAATACTATTTGAGAAATTTTTACTGAATTTAAAAATAATATGTAAAACTACATAGTAAATCATACCATATACCTGAATATATCAACACAAAGCTACTCTAAAAAAAAAAAAAGATCAGACTTTGAAGAAAAAAATTCTTTGAGTGACAAAGACATCCAGCCACAGAGGGATTACCATTCTTTTAGATAATATCTATGCTGCCTTCACATACAATGACAGAGCTGCTCATTGTAACCATATGGCCCACAAAGCCAAAAATACTGTTGTTTTTTAGGAAAAAATGTGATGACTTGGTTCTAAAATATTGTTTTCCTTCTCATTTACCTCAGTTTGTTTGAAGATAGATAGCAATTCTATTTTTCTTTCTTTCAGATGGATTTCACCTAATCATAGCAGCAGTTATTAAATAGTTCATCCTTTCCTTAATGACCTAGTGTCATCACTGTTACATAGCAACTTTTTATTATGTATCGTTCTCTTTACAGTTTCTCTTCTATTCCATTGGTCTATTTGACCATCTCTGTGTTATTTCAATGCTGTCTTAATTAATACAGATTTGTCATAAATCTTGATATCTGGTAAAGCAAGTCCTCACACAGTGTTTTTCTTTAAGTGTCTTCTCTTTACTTGGACATTCAGACTTCCATAAAATTTTAACTTTAGTTCAGAAAGTTTCATGAGAAATACAATAGGTATTGTGATTAATCCATAAATCAGATTAACCTGTAGATCAGAACTGTCATCTTTATTATTTCGAGTATCAATAACCATGAAGATGTCACATGTTTATATGTTCATTTTTACACACACATGAGATCTTTCATGTCTTTTAATAAAGTTTTTAAATTTTATAACAAAGTTCACACTTTTTTAATGTATTCCTACATAGTGATATTTTATAATGCTAAATGTTATTTCTTTAATTGATTTTTAAAGTCTATTCCTATTTTTAGATATTGATCTTAAATCTGAGAGCATTGTTAAACTTTCATTAATTCTAATAATTTCCCTGTATATCTCTTTGAGTTTATTATGTACAAAAGTAATATTAGTTTTGCTTCTTCCTTTCCGATTATTTCAGATTACAGTTCCTAAAATGTCAAGAACACAAATCAATAGATGTGGTGGTCAATTGTCTCATTCCTGATTCATTCTTGAGTATAATACTTACTGTAGATTTTTGGTAGATCTATTTGTCAGGTTAGAAAAGAGATGCCTTCTATTCCAAACTTCAGGAGTTTTTATTATGAATAAATTTATCAATATTTTGCTGTAAATATTGATAAGGTCATTTTTCTAGTAATCTTCTAACATAGTACCTACATTGTATGATGTTAAAACACTTTGCATGCCTGGTATGCACATAAAAATTAATAATGATACCTATCTTTCTAAATACACCCTTGGATTTCATGTGGTACTACTGCATTTATGATTCTGCACATGTTTTAATTAATGGAACATGCCCATAATCATCTTTCTTGCATTGTCTTTGTTTGGATTTGCATTAGTCTAGCCTTACAAAATATATTGAAAGTGGTCTTCCTTTTTTACTATACTCTAGAAAAATTTATATGATATTTCAGATATTCATTTCTTGTATATTTCATAGATTTTACTCAAAAACCATCTTGAACTTGTATTTGCCTTGTGGGAAGATTTTAAATTATTAATTCAATGTCTATTATTAATCTATTTAAGTTCCTATTCCATCTTGAATCCATTTTATGTCTTATTTTTTCCCCTAGATTTGTCTATTTAATCTACATTTAAAACTTTTGGTATAAAGTTTTTTAGAGTTTTCTCTTATTTTTAACTCTGTCCTGTCTATAGTGATAGTATTTTTTAGATTTCTTATATTGTTTATGAGTTTTGTCTTTTTTCTTTTTGTACATCAATTATGTGAAAGGTTGAATGATAATTATTTTCTTTCCAAAAAGGCAGTTTTTGTTTATGCTATCTTTAACATATGCTGATTTCCTTTATACTCTATTCTTTATTATGTGCTTGCCTCTATTTTGTTTGAGTTTAATTTTGTTGTTCAATTGTTTGCTTGTTTTCCCTAACTTCTTAAGGTGATACTTAATCATTGATTTGGGACCTTTATTCATTTCTCATAAGTGGATTTAAGCCTATAAGTTTGCCTTTAAGCATTACTTAACCTACAGGTTGAGAAGTAGTTTTAAAATTATCAATTGTAATTATTCTAAATGTGCTCTAGCTTCCTTTCTTATATTATCTTTGGCCCAAGTTTTCAAAGCTTATTTTTTATTTCTAAATTTCTGAGATTTTATTATTTTTTATTTTTATTTTTATTTATTTTTTATTTTTTTTATTTTTTGAGTTGGAGTCTCACACTGTCGCCCAGACTGGAGTGCGGTGGCCACTTCCGGCCACCGCAGTCTCGACCTGCTGGGCTCTGGCAATCCTTCCGCCTCAGTCTTCCGAGTAGCTGGAATTACAGGTGCGCGCTACCACACCCAGCTAATTTTTTGATTTATTATAGAGATGAGGTCTTGCCAAGTTGCCCAGGCGGGTCTCGAACCCGCGGGCTCAGGCAATCCACTCACCTCAGCCTCCCAAAAGCGTGGGATTACAGGCTGAGCTACCGAGCCCGGCTAATTTATGAGATTTTAAAAGATCATTTTAAAAATTATTGATAATTGCATGGTGTTCAAAACAGTGCTTGCACAATTCTGATATATTGGAAATTTGCTCTATGTGAATAAACTGTGTATCTCTATGACACAGGATCCCTGATATTTATTGGGGCTTAATTAACGGTCTTAAATGTGGTTGCTTTTTTTAAAAATGTTTTTTATAGTCTTTCTATTCTCCATTAGAAAAATATTTTGTATGTGTACTAGATTATGTTTCTTAATTGCATTATTGAAATTTTTCATATGCTTGCTTGTTCAATTATCAACTGAAAGAGTGGGGGAGATCACACTATGACCCTGAATATTTTTGTTTTTTTCCTTTAATTTTGTCAGTTTTTGCTTCATATACTTTCAATATCTGCTATTATATTATTAAGAGTTATAGTCTTCTAGTAGATTCAAACTTGCATTAATATATGACATCTTTTATATCAAATGTTGTCTGATACTATTTTACTAGAACAATGTGAAATTGCTAGCTTTGTAGGTAAAAAATTGGCAAGTTCATAAAGTTCAACTCAATAACATTAGTGGGGTTTTTTTTGTTCTCTGCTTACTTATGTAACAGGTATGTCTCTGCATACATCTTGATCTTTTAAAGGCATCTCATCTCATAATCAATGCTAGTGTAAAGTATTTCCTGATATACTTGAATTTATTTATATCACTTTTATTTTGTACTTTCTCTTTGTCCCAAGTTTGTAATCGTTGTCTTTTCTAGTGTTTAAAAAAAATTAGACAAAATATATTTAACAGAGTTCATTTGCACAACAAATGATTCAAACATTGGACATCACTCAGAACCAGAAGAGGTTCAGAGAGTTCTTTGACAGCAGCGTGGGCAGAGAGCTTTGATAGGATGATGTGGGAGGAAAGCAAAGAAAATGTATTTGATTGGTTAGAGTGGAAAATCCTAGCTAAAAGTTAATTGCCGGTTTCTGACTGAAAAAGTCTCCAGTTTTTTTTGTACTGCTTACATTAGGTTTTGATTTGCTCATGTAGAAACCTAAAACATTTGGGCTGTCTCAGTTTCATTGCCGCTCCATATTAATTTTTTTAACATTTGCCTTCTTTTAGATTGATTCTCTCCCCTCTTTGCTTTCCATTTTGTCCTTTTCCAACTTGGAAATATAAACAGTACATTTTTTCATTTTCAGTGATTATCCTTGAAATTTTTATATGCATACATAGCAAAGTCTAATAGCAATCAGTATCTTTATCCTAAGTCCAACAATACAAGGACCTTCTAACGTAATTTTAATCATTCCCTTCCAGTTTACAACTGTTGTTGCTCAAACATTTAGCTCTCTTTGTTGTATTGTTTTTACTCTACAATTTGGATGTTATTGTGATTATTATTTATTTATATAAACTATAAATTTGCTTTTTTAGAATTCTGGTTAGATGCATATTGGTCCTTATTATTCAATTTCTATGTTTATCATCCTCTTATTTTCCAGCTTTTGGTCTCTGCCTTCTGCATTCCATAGACTTTTTCAGATCTATAATACAGTTCACTAATTCTCTATTTAGATGCTTCTATTACACTATTCAACACTTTCATTAAGTGTTAAATCCATTTGTTATGGTTTCTAATTGTAGAACTTCTAGAGGCTAGTACTTTCTTAATTATGCGGCTTAAAAGCCCTGTAGCTTAAAGTTAGAGTTTATCTCCCAGTCTAAATTTGATTTCTATTCAATTTGTATGCTCTACGCCAGAAAGCAATAGACCCAACACTCCACTACTTCTATTTCCATTTGTTTTAACCTCAAAATACTGGTGCGTGTTCTGACATATAGTCTGTATTTTTTTGCTTAAAAGTATACCTGGATTATAATTCTAGATAATATCAATCCAATAAGCAAGGGAGATGAACACTTGGCCCATAAGCTACTAAGAATAACTATAAGGTCATTGTATTAAAAATGGTATGATATTCATTCAAAAATAAACAAATTGACCTATAGACTAGGATTTCTGTGAGATAGATTTATTTCTCAGAAATTAATACATAATAAAGATAGCACTACAAATCAGAGTGCTTAGTAAATTATGATAAAATTGTTCATTATGGAAAAAAATTCACACTATTACCACATACAAAGATGGACTCCAAACATATTAAATAAATAAAGAAAACCATAAAGACAGAAGATAATATGCCTTAGGGTTAGGAAGAACTTCTTAAAACTCCAAAAGCATCAGTTAGTGAATGTAATTCAATCAAAATGAAGAATTTCTGTGGATAAAGTTAAGAGAAAGATGTCACAGAGATGTATCTTCCATGTCTAAAACCACAAGGTAACTATTATATAGACTATAGGGACAATCACTTATATATATATACATATTTTTAAAGCATAGGAATTTCAAATTTTAAAAATGGGAAAAGGTTATTATAAATTTGATTTCAACCAAAATGTTTTTTCTGTCATTTTCTTGTATCCTTTTCCCCACCCATTTACTTGGCAGAATTCATTGCTTCAGGGAAGGGATAATGTAGCAGAAAAGCAGAGAAAATATTTGTGGTGTCAAAAGCACAACTATGAATCATAACTTTTAGGCCATAAAACATTATATTTGGAAAGGTCTCCTCATCCTCAGACTTCATAAAGGTGCTCAGGACTGCAGGAAACAAGGAGAGTCACACCAGAAACAGAGCTTATGTGATGTCTGGCTCCTGAGCTCAATGTTCTGTTGGAAAGTCTCCCCATAGAGAATAGAGAACCTGAGATCAGACAGAAGTGGGCTCCTAGCCCCAGGGAAGAGCCTGGGGTCAGCAAGATCCCAGCGTTTCTGTCCCTCAGCCTGCTTCCCTAGAACGGCATTGCAGACAGACGTGAGGCCACTTCACAGACAGAATTATGCAGACCAACCAGGACAGGACAAGGACAGGGGGTTCCCTTGTGCTTGAAAGCACAGTTGCTCTAAGTGTTCTTAGATCAAGGTAAATGCACCAGGAACTCAAAGTCACAGCAGGAATGGTACTTTTCGGGGATGAATCTGTGTGGATGCAGAATGATTCCAAGGATAGGACACTCCCTTTCTGTATGTTCCTGCCCTAGATTGCAGACAAATCCCAGAGAATGAAAGGGACACTTCACTAGACCAGTGGCTCTTATCAGAGAGCTATTTTGCCCCTCAATAGACATTTGGCAATATCTGGAGACATGAGTTTGGTTATTACAACTGGGAGATGCTGCCAACAGGCATAGGTCAGAGATACTGTAAAATGTCTTATAATATACAGGGCAGTTCCCCCAAAACAAAGAATGACTCAACCCAAAATGTCAACAGTGTCAAGGTTTGAGAAACCCTGCCTAAACGGAGATGGCCGCTTGGCAAAATAAGAGATTTATAATTTAAAAAAAGATGTCCATGTATTTAAAAATAAAGAAAATTGAGCAACGCCCTTTGGGTCCCCTTCAACTGTGGGAGGTTTTCTGTCTTCTCAATAAATCCTGCTTTCTCACAAAAAAATAAAATAAAAAAAGAAAATTACATCTAGACGATGGACTGAAATGTACAACCACCTTTTTATATTAAAGAATACATTATTTCTCTGATATAAAATCATCAACCATCATCATTCTGCATTTAATGAAAAGACTTGGGGGGAGTAGTTTAAGTCACTTTAAAGTAAGACAAAGTACTTTATGTACCTGGCACATGAGAAGGAAACCGAAATGGAATCAGGAAGACAGCTGCCAGAAGTTTACAATATCCTAAGCCAAGGAGAGGAGGAAAGCAGGGCAGAGGCAAACCATGAGCAGCCAAGATATCCCTAGAGCAGCGTTCACAGGAGTTGTTCCCAACTGAGAATAGGGACCGTGAGCATTTTTCAGAGAGGTGAGAATGTTTTTCTTCCAGACTCTCTCTTAAAGTTTACTGAGAAGATGGTATAAGATCCCCATACAACCCACTGTCCAGGAAGACTATAAGCAAAGGAAAAAATCAAAAGTGTTTTCAAAAAGTGCACGAGGCTGGGGGCGGTGGCTCAAGCCTGTAATCTCAGCACTTTGGGAGTCTGAGGTGAGGAGATTGCCTGAATCCACAGATTCAAGAACAGCCTGGGCAACTTGGTGAGACCTCATCTCTGCAATAAATCAAAAAGTTAGCCGGTCGTGGTAGTGCACGCCTGTAGTTCCGGCTGCTTAGAAGGTTGAGGTGGAAGGATCGCTGAGCCCAGCAGGTTGATGCTGGGATGGCCGTGAGCATGCCACTGCACTTCAGGCTGAGCGACAGAGTGAGACTTCAACTAAATATATATATATTGCATGTCAACAAAGGTCAAAAACACTGAAGAGAAAAAGGAAGGGAAAAGGAAGACGGGAAAGAGCAAGAGAAGAAGGAAGAAAAAAGATCTAGAAACAATTGCAATGGGAAATAAATAAATTCTTCCTATGTTAATGACATGCCAAAGTGCTCCATTTTTATGTGAAAGCAAATAACTATGGAGTATCACCAACATAAACACTGATTAAAAGAGATTAAGTGTCTTGGGATGAAATGTCATAACATTACACAGTGTCAGTTTGCGGTGTTCTCAAAATGTTAATGACCTCCAACTTCAGCTGCTTCCATTACCCACGATCTCAAGGGAAAGAAACCTCAGCTGTGCAGGGCTCCCGGGAGGAGCTCAGGGCCTCATCTCATCTCCTCACTGTTAATAGATAAAGTTTCATTGAAAATGAGTCGGTGACATTTGCTCATAATTCAGAAGGGACCACATTTTTTAAGGAGCAGTTTTCTTTTCCCAGAAAGTAGTTGAGTTTATCTTCCCATTTCAATAATGTTCCAGACCTGATTCAGTCAGTCTCAAATACTCTTTGGAATAATAGTCTTCTATTCTCTAACAGTGACATTTCCCCAGCAACAGTGGCATTTGCAGAAAATTTAGAAAGTGAGAGTTCATCATTTTACAGACTAATTCTGGAAAAAAAGCGTGGGTCAGGATGAATTTATAACTCTTTTTGCCAGGACAGACCCCAGAACTCTTCATGAACTAATAATTTGGAGCATATTCTGAGTGGCCACGCCTCCTCATTTACTTTAATAAAAATCATTTGTACTTCCGATCTCCACAGTTATTTTTGCCTCCAAGCCAAATAAAATAGGCAAGCACCCTGTGGTCACTTCACAGATTAGTCATCTCTTCTCCTACCTATTCTACTGATCTTGTTTCTCTCACATAGCCTGGACATGTGCCTTCCCATCTAACTGGCAACACTTCTGAACAAGTGAATCTCCATGTTAATGCATCTGTTGCCTAGTAATACATAAGTCTTTGCTTCTGCAATGCATAAGTGTGTACAGACATTTTTTCTTGGTGCAATTTTGCCTGCATTTATTCAACAAATGCTTGTCGAGGTTTTATTAAACACTAGCCCTCTAATCAGTTCCTTCTTTCGAGAAATTTCTAACATTCAAGAGTGACAGAAAATGAAACATGGGACAGTACAGATAAGTACCACATCTAGGGTCCAATTGGAGAGCTCAGTAATTAACAAGAAGAGGAGGAGTCCTTTGGATGGAGACATTGGGACAAGGGATTACACACCATGGAGCTTGAATTTTGATAGAATGTTGATAGAGTTGCACTGAACAAAATATTCTATCTGCCCTGTCAAAGTAGCTACTAACCACACAAGACTATTTAACTTGAACCAAAATTAAATTGTAAAAAATTTGATTATGCTACTGAGCACATTTCAAGTGCTCAAAAGCCACATGCATCTAATGGCTACCATATTGGACAATGTAGAAAAACATTTCCATCATTCAAAAAATTCTGTTGGACAGCTCTGTTCTAAGTTGAAGAAATGGAATAGCCCTTCATGGGAAACTACAGGTGTTTTGCAACAGCTTGGAGGTGAGTAAGCATCCCACAATTTGTGGGAGCACAAAGTATGAAGGAAATATTAGTGGAATAAGATTAGAAAGGAAAATTTGAACCAAATTTCAGTGAGTCTTTAATACATTCATTTGGAATCAGTGCTTTGTTTAGAACAGAGGACTGACATTTAGAAAGATTAATATTTGTTAATGTGTAAAATGGCACCTGTAAAGACAAATTAGACAAGGAGTACTCAGCCACAGCTGCACCTTAGAATCGCCTGGGGGAGTTTTTAAAACTCTAATGTCTAGGCCACACCCCAAATGAAATAAATCAGAATCACAGGGAGTGCGACTTGAACGTCAATATTTTTTAAGTGTCCCAGGTGATTTCTATGTGCAAAAGTATTAGAGACATCTGCTGTTTTTGTGAGCACAGCATTCTTTCTCCCACTTCTGCCAAGAATGGATTCTTTGCACTGATGAGTTTCCCTTTATCTTCTTTATCCAATTCTAGTGAAGTTTCCAGTCTGAATAAGCTGATGCCCTGGTCACAAGGTGTAACCTTGAAACCAAATTCAGATAAATCACAATATCCCAGTCATGCTGGCTATGATAGACCATATACCAGGTTCAGACTATAATCCGAATCAGGCAGATGGGAGATTTTACGTGCATTTTCCTGGTTGGAGAGGCTTTCTATTTTATCTAGGCAGTCACTAAACTGAAATGATTTTAGCCTTCACATTTCTGTGAATATGTTCTTCTCTTTGCCCCATAACTACTATTACTCCATGAAATGGTAGAAAGTTATCATCAACACCAATTACCAGAGTTTGTACTAATCTACATTCCCACCAACAGTACATAAGCTTTCCCTTTTCACAACATCGGTGTCAGCATCTATTGCTTTTAGATTTTTTTAATAATGGCCATTCTGACTGGTGTAAGGTGGTAGCTCATTGTGGTTTTAATTTGCATTTCCCTTATGATTAGTGATGTTGAGCATTTTTTCATATGTTTGTTGGCCATTTGAAGCTAAGGGTCCACAAAGGCATATAGAATGGTATAATGATTATTAAATGCTCAGAAGGGGGAGGGTGGGAAGGGATGGAGGGATGAAAATCACCTATCGGGTATAATGTGCACTAGTAGGAGTAACGAGTACACTTAAAGCCCAAACTTCTTCACCACTATATAGTGAATCCATGTAACCAAAAACCATCTGTACCCCTAAAGCTATTGAAATCTTTAAAAAGTAAATCATCAGCTGGGCTCGGTGGCTCAGCCTGTAATCCCGCGCTTCGGGAGGCTGAGGTGAGTGGATTGCCTGAGCCCGCGGGTTCGAGACCCGCCTGGGCAACTTGGCAAGACCTCATCTCTACAATAAATCCAAAAAATTAGCCGGCATGATAGCACGCGCCTGTAGTTCCAGCTACTTGGAAGGCTGAGGCGGAAGGATAGCCGGAGCCCAGCAGGTAGAAGCTGCGGTGGCCGGGAGCGGCCACTGCACTCCAGTCTGGGTGACAGAGTGAGACTCCAACTCAAAAATAATAAATAAATAAACAAATAAAAGGTAAATCATTAATACAAGAAAATTTCAAAATTCACAAATACAAGCACAGCTAAAAGATTTGGAGGTGGGCGTGTCAGTGAACAGACAGTAAAAAGACTGCATGAAATTGCTGGGATTCTTGGTAAAGTCCCAGGGGTCAGCTACCCCTCTTGATTTCCCAGTTATAAAAGACAAGAAATTACCTACTACTTATATATGTATGACTGTATGCATGTATGTATGTATATATGTATGTAAGTGTGTATAGACTGCTTAAATTTGTTTGGAATGGGATTTGGTCATATTTTTCATGATAAAAAATATAGAGAGATATAGAATTAGAATGTAGTTTTGTCAAACATGTTTGACCATAGAACCCTTTTTCTTAGAATACCTATTAACAATTTATGGGACACTTAATCTTTTTGCAAAAGTGCTACAAAGAATTACCGAAACATGAGGGCCCTCCTGAGTATGATAACTATGCTTAGACTCACTTGTATACCTAGAGTGAGAGATAAAAAATTGACTAAAGCTAAGGGAAAATGCATGGGAGTACCAGGGTACCTGAAAGGTGAATGGGAAAGGCAAAGGAGCCTGAAGGAAGACACCAACGAAGGATTATTAAAGAGTTCTGCCATCTCCTTTATATTTCCTTAGTGTCTTGTTTATGAACACAAAATCTGTGTTGGCTACACAGTCCAACCTCTAGTGTTACTCTAGTAGCCTCAGTCTTGTGCCATCGAGCAGGAAGCTTAGGTCAAGACCAAAGTTTACTTAGACCACTGGGTCCTGTAGGGTAGAGGCTAAAAGTGAAGAATGAAAATAGTCAGACCTCTGAATCGATGTAATTCCTTCTTCTTGACTTTTGTTTCAGACATCTGTTCTACTTTGGGTTGCTTTTTTCCTGGTAACCCCATGAAGCACATGATTAAGATTCACCCAGGACCACCTCCAGTTCAAAGGGACCATCTCCCCACATGACAGGCCTCATACAGTCTTGGCTATGTTATTTTGACCTGCTGACTAAGCTAAAGCATGTGTTTAAGGGTAAGGAACCCTAAAGACTGTTACTGAAAAACGCAGAAAGACAGATAAAAAATTTCTTACAGCACATGCACACTGCAGTCCAGGTCACTACCTCAACTACTCTCTTCACATACCTCACTTTTGAGTCTGCTTAAAGGGTTGGTCAGGGTTGGGAATCACATCCAGTTCTTGATTTCTTCCCACCTTGAAACCACAACGAGCTCTTTTGTGCAGCCGTCCCCAGATATAAATTAATGGGACTTACTGTGTTTAGTGTTAATGATTCTAGTTAATCACTAGAAGCAAGTGAAGCAGAGAAATAGCAGATAAATTATCAGAAGCAGTGTATAATTGGTTGGATGCGAAAAATGATGGAGATTAGATCTACTCACAGAAGGGGAAATAAGACTTTTGATCAGGAAGAAAAGAGCTGGTAGGATAGACATTCTTTGCACCTAGAAATCCTTCCATTGCTGATATTTTCTGTCACTTTTACTTGAGGACCTAACCTTTACCTTACACTACCTCAGGCATTTTATGTAACTTAACTCAGGCAATTCTCAGATACCAGTGTCTATAGGCTGTGCTCTGTATTTTAAAGAAATTTTACAATATATTCCATTTATAGCATTTTAAAATGTAGGATTCTATGACAGATGATAAAGAGAAATATCTTCCTTGGTAGGAGGTTGCTCAAGATGGCGTCTAGAAAACCTCTTCCAGTTCTGATAGTAAATGAAGATATTTCAATGTTCAAAGATATGCATGTTGTATAAATGCAGACAAAAAGACTGAAAGATGCCAAAGGATCTTTTTGACCTGCTGACTAAGCTAAAGCATGTGTTTAAGAGTAATGAACCCTAAAGACTGTTACTGAAAAATGCAGAAAGACAGATTTAAAAAATTTCTTATAGCACATGCACACTGCAGTCCAGGTCACTACCTCAACTAGAGGATGGAGAGAATGCAAGGGATTTTGCTCTATTATTTTTATAATCAGAAAAATCATTTATACAAATCTCCTTTGGATTTCCTGTATAAACACAGTTGTGAATAGGAAATTTAAGAGGCCTTTGGCATTTGAGGAATTCAGCCATTTCAATAGTCACTGTGTCAGTCACAAAATAACACTTGGTTTTCACTGGAGACCCAACAAAGATGAAGTGAAAACATGTGTTGTAAACAGTAACTGGCTACTTAATAATAAGGATCCTACACATTATCCCAAATCAGGCTGGTTTAGTCAAGGTTTAGAGGGGTTTTGATACCCTACTGGTGAAAAATGTAGTCTATCCATTCATTCATTAAAAAAAAAATTTTTTAAATCTTAAACCTATGGATTTCAAACCTTCTTTTTCAGTAGACTGATGTCCAATATGGAAATTGGATTAAAGAGCCTACAGGTGCAGGGAGAAATGAAAGTTGTTTGCATTCTCTTTTTTCCCCTTCCACAATCCGAGGTTCCACTGAGCAAGGTTTGAAAACCACTGCACCAAATTCTTTCTTCATTGGCTGTCAAGTATAGCACCCCCCGGAGTTGTGTAACATATCAGCCCTGACTGAACAGGCTAAGAAAGCGATTCATTTATTAGAACTAAGAGGTTGCTGTATCTTCCAGAGTCCCTTATAAAAATGCAAATGTTCCTGGGAGGAGAAACATCTTAAGCAATTATAGGAGATTATTTTGTCAATTCAATTTTGCAGCTTGGAAGATTAGCTGAAAGCAAAGCTTTGTAGGATGGGCTGCAGACAATGGAGGTTGAAGGAATGAAACAGACGTTACCAAGGAAAGACTTCTTTACTTCCTGAAGTTACACAGGACCTAACAGGCTACCTAGTTTAGCTAAAGATAATTATTAAATGTCTAACATCTGAGTATCCTGAGCACCAGATATGCTTCCAAGTCTCACTTTATGTAGTAACTCATTTTATGTATTCCTTTATTATATATTACCTTATTTATGTATTCCTTATAACAACTATGTAATGAAATACTATCTTTACACTCATATTACAAATGAGAAAACTGAGGCATAGAGTAGTTACGATCACAAAGCTAACAAGAGGCAGAGCTAAGATTTAAATCTGCAGAGTCTAGCTCTAATGCCTGAGACAACCTTACACAATGTTTCACCTTCCAGAGAGGTGGGCACTTTTTTCAGATATCCCCCAGCTTTTCCAGAGAGTGGCCCTTCTGAACTTTAACTCTCTCCATTCAGTGATCTTCTTGAGTACAGTACAGTTGGTTGCTCTGGAGGAAACACAAAGATGTATTTCTAGAGAGCTATGTGCTTTTTGAGATGGGGTTGTCCTCCAATTTTGCAGCCCAAACTCTAACCAGATGAATGCAAATTTTGCTTAATTGAAGCACCGGGATATGCTGCAAATAGAATGACACACATAGATTTTGAGGTAAATATCATCTGGGACCGTATTCTGAAAACTGGTGACCCTAGGATGTTGGCCTTTGCCCAGATCATTAAAGCGAAGGACTTTATTTTGTGCCCTGCTCTGTATCTTCTATAGAGATGCCCAGCATCAATCATGGCATAATCTGTCCCCTGTGATCCTCAGGAGTATCTTCTAAAACCCTGTAACCTTTGCATCCTAGAAGTGGGGACTCTCCCTGGAGGTAGCTATAGAGTCCCATAGAGATGATTTGAGAAGGATCACATCCAACTCCTTCCTTACATAACAGAGAATAATCAAGTCCAGAGAGGTGGATTCATTTACTCAAGATCACAGAGCTATCAGTGAGAAAGGAGGATTCATTTTTTTCTTTTTTTTAAATTTTATTTTATTATAAAGATGTGGGTTACAAGTCAGGATAAGGAACATGAGAAGTATACAGGCACATGAAGTTTGTACTTCCATCCGGACCTCTTCACTTGGTTTAGGTTCCGGTACCCTCAGTGAGGTTACATGCTCCCTCTCTTCCTCCCTTCCCTGGCAGTGTCCTGCGACTGCTGATCCTTTTCTTGTTTTGTGATAAATGTTCGGGACCCACTATAAGTGAGAACATGTGGTATTCTGTTCTTTGTTTCTGTAATAGATCATTGAATATGATGGACTATAAATTCATCCAAGTTGCTGCACAGTCAATAATAAAGATGAAAACCAGGATTTGAATTCAAGCATGATAACACCGGGATATGTTTATTTTATTTATGGTGGTGAGTTAATACACTTAGAGATTGAAAGTCATAAAGACATGATTAGGCACTTCCACATTTGGCCATGTTGAGGTAACAGAGATCAAATTTGCCTACCAACATTAGACAACTAGGAAGTTGGAAGAAATATGTAAGACAATGTTTTTAGACATTAGAAAATAGGCAACAGAGAAATATGATATAAGTACTCTTACAGCCTTAACTTATAACTTCAAAAGAAATTTCCAAGCACAGAGAAAGACTTGGGACTCAAAAAGAACCCGGCGGTCTTGTAGAATTGAGAGAACAGAATTTTGAGTTGAGGGAGACCAGAGCAGCTAGCTTTTGTGAAGCAAAATACTGAAAAGTAAGAAATTGCAGAGTGCTCCAGAGATATAGAGGGGGTCTGTCACATCTTTAGCTAAGTACTGATTAGTACGTGCATTTGAGGAAAGGAACCAGGAAAAAAATCACTGGGATAGAGTAGAAAAAAACAATCCCTGAATCTTACACAGACCTAGGAATGCTGTGAGTTCCCACAAGCCAGATTGTAAAAATCTCCTAATATATGAGACAGTAGGTGTTCTTCAGATGGATATTGTCTCAGTAGAAGGGACAAGTTAGCTGAAAAGTAAAAGCTGCTCTGGAAACACCATAACAAATCTTAAAGGTAAACTTGAAATGATCTGATTCCCAGTAAACTTAACTGAATCTCAAAGTACAACATTATTTACAGTGATACAACAAAATTCAGTACCCAATAATATAAAATTCATAATATCTAGCATCTAATAAAAAATTTCCTGTCAAACACTCCTATTCAGCATCATGCCAGAAATCCTAGCAAAAGCAATCTGGAAAGAGAAAGAAATGAAAGGTATTCAAATCAGCAAGAAGAAAGTCAAACTATCTCTGTTCACTAATGATTACATCTAGAAGACCCTAAGACTCCACTAAGAGGCTTCTAAACCTGATAAACAACTTCAGTAAAGTTGATACAAAATCAACATACATAAATTAGTAGAATTTTTATATACCAATAATGCTCAAGCTGAGAACCAAACCAAGAACTCAATCCCATTGACAACAGACACACACACACACACACACACACACACACACACACACACACACACAATACAATACCTAGGAATAAATTTAACCAAGGAGGTGAAAGATTTCTACAAGGAGAACTGCAAAAATAAAAAATAAAAACATAAAGAAAATGGTAGACCACACACAAAAAAAGTGGAAGATTTCATGCTTATGGATTGGAAGAATCAATATTGTTAAAATGACCATAATGCCCAAAGCAATCTGTAGATTCAACACAATCTCTATCAAAATACCACTATCACTTTTTATGTAACTAGAAAAAAAAAATCCTAAAGTCTATATGAACCCTCCCCCCCCCGAAAAAAAAACCAGTCCAAATAGCCAAAGAAATACTAAGTAAAAAGAACAAATGTGGAGGCATTGCACTGCCTGGCTTCAAATTACACCACAAGGCTATAGTAACTAAAACAATAGGGTACTTGTACAAAAATAGACAGATCAGTGGAGCAGAATAGAGAACCCAGAAATAAAGCCACATACCTATAACTGACTGATCTTTGACAAAACCAACAAAAATAAATAATAGGGAAAGGTTACCCTATGCAATAAAAAGTGCTGGGAAAACTGGATAACCATATGCAGAAAAATGAAACTGGACCCCTACTTCTCACCATTCAAAAAAATTAACTCAAGTGAATTAAAGACTTAAATGTAAGACCTGAAAGTACAAAAACACTAGAAAAAAAACTAGGAAAAACTCTTCTGGACATTGGCCTAGGCAAAGAATTTATGATGAAGACCCCAAAAGCAATTTTAACAAAAACAAAAATAGACCAATGAAATTTAATTAAACTAAAAAGAGTCTGCACAGCAAAATAATAATCTACAGAGTGAATTGAAAACCTACAAATGGGAAAAATATTTGCAAATCATATCTCAGACAAAGGACTAAAAGTCAGTCTACAAGCAACTCAAACAACTCAACATGAAAACAACAGACAACTTCATCAAAAAGTAGACAAAGAACATAGACACTTCTCAAAAAACACAAGCAGCCAACAAACATATGAAAAACTGCTCAACATCACTAATCATCAGAGAAATGCAAAGTAAACCACAATGAGATATCAACTTACACCAGTCTGAATGACTATTCTTAAAAAGCCAAACAGATATTGGCATGATTGTGGAGAAAAGGGAACTCTCACACACTATTGCTGGGTTTATAAACTAATTAAACCTCTATGAAAAACAGCATAGAGATTTATCAGAGAACTAAAAATGGAATTAAAATTTGACCCAACTATCCCACTACTAGGTATCTACCCAAAGTAAAAGAAATCATTATATTATATCATTATGTTTAAAATCATTATCGCTACTAGAATCCTACCCAAAATAAAAGAAATTATTATATTACAAAGATACCTGTATTTGTATGTTTATTGCAGCACTATTCACAATAGCAAAATCATAGAACCAACCTCAGGACCCATCAATGATTGACTGGTTAGAGAACATGTGGTATATATACACCAAGGAGTACTATTTAGCCATAAAAAGAACAAAACCATGTCCTTCGCACCAACGTGGATGGAGCTGCAGATAATCCTAAGTAAAAAGTAAACTAATTCAGAATAGAAAACCAAACACTGCAGGTTTTCATTTATATGCAGGAGCTAAATGATAACAGAGATCGAAATAATAGACACTGAGGACACTAAAAGGGGAAAGTGGGCTAGGTAGGGTTCAGAAGTTATCTATTGTGTATAATGTTCACTATCTGGGGAATGCGTCACCTGAAGCCCAATCCCCACCACCATACAAGATGCCCATGTCACAAACATGCACTTGTACCCTTAAATCTAAAATAATTATTTCAAAAATTGCCAGTCATGTAAAGAAGTAAAAAAAAAAAAAACAGTACTGATCATAGGAGAAAAATCAATCAAAAAGAAACCCCCAGGCCGGGCTCGGGAGGCCGAGGTGAGTGAATTGCCTAAGCCCTCAGGTTCGAGACCCGCCTGGGCAACTGGGCGAGA
Organism: Tarsius wallacei; assembly: GCA_963574415.1. Lineage (NCBI taxonomy): Eukaryota > Metazoa > Chordata > Mammalia > Primates > Tarsiidae > Tarsius > Tarsius wallacei. Next base: position 30,469 of record CAUYQG010070597.1, on the reverse strand, counting down.
CCTCATCTCTACAATAAATCAAAAAAATTAGCCAGACATGGTAGCACGCGCCTGTAGTTCCAGCTACTTGGAAGGCTGAGCAGAAGGATAGCTGGAGCCCAGCAGGTCGAGGCTGTGGTGGCCGGGAACATGCCACCGCACTCCAGTCTGGGCGACAGAGTGAGATTCCAACTTAAAAAAAAAAAAAAGAAACCTCCCAAATAAAACAGATGATAGAATTAAGAGAGAAGGATATTAGGGGAACTGTTTTAAATATAATCTATATGTTCAAGAAAATAAGGAAACTATACATATAAGGAAAGCAGTAGATTATTTTTAAAAGACTCAAATCAAGTTTCTAAAGATGAAAAAAAAAAAAAACACCTAAACGAAAAATTGCCCTGAATGAAATTAGCAGCATATTAGAGACTGCTGAAGAAAAAAATACATGAACTTGAAAAATATAGTAAGGGGAACTCATTAAAATGTAATATTGATTTTTTAAACAAAAAATAGAGTTTCAGTGCATGTGTGACAATGTCTAATGTATGCAAACTTAGACTTATTTCAAAAAAAATGGAGATGGATAAGATGAGAAAAATGTTTGAGGGGAAAATGGCCATACTTTTCCAAACTTGATGACAATATCTCTCATGGACGTAGCTGCAGAAATCCTTAATAAGTTATAAGCAAATTTAATTCGAAAATATATAGAAAGGATACTAGCCAAATATAATTTATTCCAGAAATGCAAGACATTCATAAATCAATCGATGTAATTTACTATGTCAAGAGTAAAAGAAGGAAATATGTACATCTTAATAAATACAGCAAAATAATTTGATAAATTGTAAAATATATAATGATAAAACTCTTATCACACTGAGAATTACAGAGAACCTCCTAAACCCTATAAAGGACACCCGTAAAAACTTAACAGTATATTTACTAGTGAAAAACTAAATATTCTCCTTTAACGTTAAGAACAAGATGGGGATGTCTACTATATCACTCTCATTAAACATCATACCTGAAGTTCTAGATATTGCAATAAGGCAAGGAAAAAATACAAAAGACATACAGATTGACAAGCAAGAAAGAAACTGTATTTCAGACTACATGATTTTTTAAAATGTATGCAATCCCAAGGGACATACAAAAATGCACCCTGGCCAGGCGCGGTGGCTCAAGTCTGTAACCCCAGCATTTTGGGAAGCCAAGGCGAGCGGATTGCCTGAGCCCGCGAGTTCAAGACCCGCCTGGGCAACTTGGCGAGACCTCATCTCTACAATAAATCAAAAAGTTAGCCGGGCGTGGTAGCGCACGGGAAGGTTGAGGTGGAGGGATCCACGGAGCCCAGCAGGTCGAGGCTGCGGTGGCCGGGAGCGGCCACTGCACTCCAGCCTGGGAGAAGGAGTGAGACTCCAACTCAAAAAAAGAAAAAAAGGAACATATCAAGTGAGTTGTACGACGTCGTAAGACTTATGACGAAGTTACAAACATCAGTCGTATGCCCATAAACGAAAAAAAACTGACAATTAAATGTTTTAAATATATTATTTACTAGCACACTTAGTGCTCAGATCTTATTTCTAATATCATTCTTCAATAAAAGGAACTAGGGCTCTTTGAAAAAATGGCTTATTTTAAGACAGGAACAAGAAATATACAAAGTAACCCAGTAGCATTTTATAGTGCCAGAAGGTAAGGAAATGCTCAAAACAAAAAATACACAGTGACAGTGATGTGCAAAGAAACATAGGAATCAAATGAAAGAGTTCCCGAAGGGCCAAAGCCAGCACAATTTGAGCAACAAAATAAAACAGCATTGGAATATTACCCAAAGTTTAAAATAAATATCCATAAGTCCATACTGATATAAATAAATAACTTAATTAAATAATTAAACCAGAGAAAAGAGGCAAACATTCTGTGCAGAAGAATTTTGAACAATATACATCACTCTCAGAAAAGGTGGAATAAAACCCCCTGCTCTTTAAATGTGGTCTGTGCATAGTGACTTCCTTCCAAAAAGTATATTATTGAAAGGGGAGGAAGGAATAACTTTACACTGGGAAATCTAACAAACACTATGTTAGACATATGATTAAGATAAACGTGAACAGTATTAGATCAGAGCGATAATATGTAGTTTTGAAATTATGTGATGAAAATGAACTTTACTTCTGTGTCGTCCTTCCTAAAACTCATAGGCCCATGTTTATCTCAATCATGAGAAAAACATCAGATCAATCTCAATTAAGGGGTATTCTACAAAACACTTGACCAATACACCTCAAAACTATCAAGGTCATCAACAACATGGAAAATCTGAGAAACTGTCACAAACAAGAGGAACCTTAGACATGATGACTAAATATAATGTGGTATTCTGGATGAGATTCTGGAATAGGAAAATAAACATTCGGTAAAAATGACAAATGTGAATAAAATGTGGGCTCTAGTTAATAATAATATATCAATATTAGCTTATTGACTTAATAAATATATTAATGTAAGATATTAATAGGGAAAACTGAATGCAGGTTATATGGAAACTGTACTATCTTTACAATTTTTTTTGATAAATCTAAAACTGTTTCAAGCATAAAATTTATTTTAAAATACGATTTATTATAATAGCATCCAAAATATACACAAGAGCTATCACTGAAAACTACAAAGCATTGTTAAAAGTAAAGAATACCTTAGTAAATGGATAGGTATAGTATGTTCATGAATCAGAAGCTCAATATGTTAAGATAATTTCCCTTCAACTAATATAAATTTAATGCAATCCAAACTCTCATTGGGCTTTTTAAAAATTGCATTCTGATTATAAAATTTGTTTATACTGGTCAAAGAAATTTGAGAAAAGAATAAAGTTACATACTTAATTGATTTCAAGATTTACTCTAGCATTTTAGCAATCAAAACAGCATAATATAGTGTGAAAATAGAGGTGCCATGGAAATGAATAGAGAGTTTAGAAATCAACATACAGATATGTAACCAAGTGATTTTCAACAATGTTGCCAAGGAAATTCAGCTAGGAAACAACAATGGTGCCAAGGTTATTTAGTTGAGAAACAATAATCTTTTCAACAAATGTTACTTGAACAGTTGGACATTCAATGTCAAAAGAAAATTGACCTCAACCTTTATTTCACATCATGTAGAAAATAAAACTACAAATACATTGTAGACCTACAAATGTATACTCTATAACTTCTAGGAGGAAACACAGAAGAAAATCTTTGTGACCTTGTTTTAGGCCAAATTTCCTAAGTAGTACACACACACAAAAAAACCCAAAATGGATAAATTGGACTTCATAAACATAAAATTTTGTTTGCTGCTTAAAAATATTTTTAAAAATTAAAATCCACAGACTAGAATATTTATAAATCAAGATCTATTAAATGACTTGTATCCAGAATATATAAAGAACCCTTACAACAATAACAAGAAAACGAACAATCCCTTTTCAAATATGAGTGAAAGATTTTAATAGAGAACTCAACATAGAAAATATATAGATAGAAAATAAGCACGTAAAAGATGTTCAACAAAATTAACCACTAGGAAAATGCAGATTAAAACCAGATATCAAACACTCACTAGAATGGATAGAGTTAAAAAGGCTGAAATTAACAGGTATTTTGCAAAAACGTGACACAACCTGACCCCTCAAACATTTAATGTGGGAATGCATTATTGTATAGTACTGGAAAAACCGTTTGGTCACATCTTATAAACGTATTTACTTTATGATCCAGCAAATTTTCCTCTAAGTGTATTTACCAAGAAAAAAGAAAGCTCATGTTCACACAAAGGTTTGTATGCAAATGTTCATAGTAGCTTCCTTCATAATAGTAAAAAATGTAAAGAATCCAAATATTCTCCTACAGCAGAAAACTACCCAGCAATTAAAAAAGAACTAAGTGCAGATACTAGCAACAATGCGAATAATTCTCAAAAGTAAATGAAAAAAAGCCAAACACAGACTATGTACTCTATTAATGCATTTTTATTACATTCTAGCGAAAGCAAAACTGTAATGATACTAAGCAAATCAGTGGTTGCCTGGAGACAGGAAGTTAGAAAATTTACTGCAAATGAACATCTGGGAATTTTTGTTTTATAGGAATGTTCTGTATAATGATGTTGGTGGTTGTGCTACTGTATGAAATTGTTAAAATTTATCTAATCGGACACAAAACTGGGAAATTTTATTGTATGAAAATCTATAATGATGACCAAAACTTAAAAATAGGAATGATTTTTCTATAATTATTTATGGAAGAATTATACCGTTTCCAGAAATAGAAAGTAAAAAGTAGAAGATAATGAAATGTTTGTAATTTTAAAAAAGTGCTTACCAAGAATATTTTTTGTTTGTGTGTGTTTCAGTCGGGGTTCTCCAGGAAAACAAAACCAATGTAAAAGAAAGAGTAGAGAGACAGAGAGAGAGACAGAGAGAGAGAGAGATGGAGGAGAAGGAGGGGAAAAAGAAGACGGAAGAAGAGGAGGAGGAGAAGAAAAGAAGGAAGGCAGAGAGAGGGAGGGAAGGAAAGGGGAAGGAGAGAGAGACTGAGAGACAGGGACAGAGAGAACTAGAGACAGAGACAGAGAGAGATTTATTTTAAGGAATTGACTCATGAAATTGTGGACATTTGGCAAGTCCAAAACCTTCAGGGTAGGTCAGCAGGCCAGAGACCCAGAAAAGCACTGCAGTTTGAGTTCAAAGGCAGTCTGCTGGTAGAATTCCTTCTTCTAGGGTAGCCAGTCTTTTTGCTATTAAGGCCTTCAATGGATTGAATGAGGTCCACTCACATCACAGAGGTAATCTACTTTACTCAAAGTCTCCGATTTAAATGTTAATCTCACCTTTAAAAACATCTTTACAGAAACAGAACTAAAAATTGACCTTCTATATGACCCAGCAATCCCCCTATTGGGATATACCCGGAGGAACTCAAGTCATTCTACCAAAAAGACACCTGCACACGAATGTTTATTGCAGTTCTATTCACAATAGCAAAAACATGGAAACAACCATGCTGCTCATTAAAGCTGGACTGAATAAAAAAAAAGTGGTACATATACACAATGGAATATTATGCAACCATAAAGGACAAACTTATGGACTTTGCAGCAACTTGGATGGATTTAGAGTCTTTCATACTGAGGGATCTATCACAGAAACAAAGTACAGAGTACCATATGTTCTCACTCATAAGTGGACCTTAGACAATTATTGTAATGCTATAAGAAAGGGATTGGCAGTAGTGGGAGGTGGGGGGAGTGGGGAGTGGGGATGGGATTGGCAGTTGAGGAGAACTGCCAAGGAAGGGAGAGGCACACCTCATCAACAAGGGTGCCTGCATAATGAAAATTTGTATACCTAACCCTGAATTGGACCCCACATCTTTAAAATAAAGAAAAAAAAATACCTTTACAAAAATATCTGGAATAATGTTTGATAATCTGAGGATTATGGTCTAGCCAGGTTGACAAAAAATTAACCATCACAGTAAAAAATCTACAAAGTTTTACTACATGTTATCTCATTATATAGAGAGGAGTTAACTTCTTAATTTCTACTGTTTGGGGACAAAAAACTGAAAATTCAAGAAGTTAAATGACTCTCAATTTCTCATAACTGGTCAAGCGATGGCTCTGGAATTCAAGCCAATTGTATGGTCTCCCAATTGTGCACTCTTGACCACAGTGCACTGATGAGGGACAGTGAGACTAAGGGATTAAATATGCCTTTTTTCCTTAGAATTTTTCCCCTGGCATTTCTCCAAGCTCAAGATATTTAAGGGCTATGGTAATTTTTCAAATTCACTTTTAGAGTTATATCACAAAATCAGTGATATATTTTATGGACTTACTTCACTTTTATCCCATGACAAGATGAAGTTAACAAAGCAGAAAACCACTAATTGAATGGATGCAGAAAGAAAACAATAACTGAAAATGAAATTACTACTTGCTTTCTCCTGTTATTTATTTCAAAAACAGTATTATTTAAAAAGTGAGAGAAAGCCATAGACTTCATGGAAACCTGCTACCAGATATAGAAAGGGATAATGTAAGAAAAGGAAAAAAAAAAAATCACAAATGATAAACTGAGTCATCCAACCTAGTGATTTAAGTTGGCATTTCTCCTTGCCAATTAACAGATAGAATACAAAAGTTATGTCATAACTATCATTTTCTAAATTTTCAATTCAAAGGGATAGAAATTCTTCCTCTGGTATAAATAAAAAGGTTATTCATTTTTGTGTAATTTTAAATTAAATTTGAAGCTACATAGAAAGAGTCATTTATTTAAGCACCATTAGCAAGATGCCCTCATGAAGAAATATGAAGGATAATCTTAAGGTATTATCTTTTCCCTCCAATTAGTTGGCTGGCTGACCTTGGAGAATGCAAGCTCAGCACCTTGGGATTCCGTTTGTCAAATTAGTATACAGTAATATCGACTTCACAGAAGGGTTGGGGGTACATGCACTAATAAGCGTCTAAGCATTGCTATCTGTGCCCTGGTGCTGCCATGTTCCAAGAGCTCCCCAGCCCGGCCTTCTTAGGGCTACAGTCTCACTGCCCTGCACCCTGGGCCCCACTCCAGCTTGTGTTCTAATGGCCTGCTAAGGTGGTCTCTGCCCTCCCACTTCATCAAGGGTTCCCAGTCAAAGACAAAAGGAGCTGTGCAACCTTCCACACCTTCAGCGTTCCCTCTTAAAGTGGATAGTGTCTAAGAAATTTCACAAAACAACAGTAAAATTGTTCCTATGCTGATGTACATAAAATAGCAATAATGTTTTTTAAAAACGCCCACACAAGAACCTATTCTAAAGCAGCACATTGACAGTCACCTGCAAATGTACATGAACCCAAATTTTATCAACAATATCAATAATAACAAGCAATTACCCCTTACAGTGAGTGCTTGCTTGTTCAAAGTCAGGAATGAATATCCTGCCATTTAATCTACCAAGTCAGCAAGGTAGATATTATTATTCCTACTTTACAAATAAGAAACTGATTGGGACTCAAGGAAGTTAATAAGTTCATTTGAACCCACGTCAACGAGGAGGATCTTGCAAATGTATTCATTATTTAGCACCATCTTGTGCGCAGCACAGAGGGCTAATACAAACTTCTCAAGAAGGGTATTAGGAATAAGTTGTACGTAGAAGAGGACATGAGAAGTAGGGGAGCTTGAATCTGACTTTTTCATCTTGAGGCCATACGGCCATGTCACAGCTCTATATAGAGAAAAGTGAAGGCAGAGAGGGCTGTGTTCCAGGGACATACGAAAAGTATCCTTCTTCCCTCTCAACACCTCATACTCCCCAAAAATGCATTCAACACACAGCATTCATTTCCTACCAAAACTTTCCATCATCCACAATTCTTAATATTCCTGTGAACAGTCACATCTTTTATGCACAGCTTTCTTTTGGAAATTGATTGAGGGCAGGTAGGTGAGCTATCACTAAGGAGAAATCACTAAGAAGAAAAGGTGTTAAGTGGGTGGATGGGGGGGGGTCAGTGGGAAAAAAAGAAATCAGAGATATATTTGTACTCGCTTGGAAAAAATGACAAAGTAAAATAAGTGTGATCATTTGAGGCAATCAGTCATTCTGACCTTCGTAAAAAGAGCAGGATGATTTTACTGTTCTCCCACTCCAAGCCATTTTCAAGCAATCCAAAAGGGTTTACTTCTACCAGAGAGTAGTGAGGTGTTATAGTGCTGTTGTCTACATAAAGGGTTTCAGAAGGGTCAGTACACACTTTTTAAAAAAGTATGAAGGTGATAGGCTCTAAAGAAAATTCAGGTAGTTGTTCTTATTTAACTTATTGTGGATTTAGCAGAAACAGATATGCAGGGGGAAGTTTTCTTGAGGCAACATCTGATAGGAATAATAATAATTTTTTTTAAAGCTGCTTCATCTCTTTTTAAACTACCCCAGGACCGGGCTCAATGGCTCAGCCTGTCATCCCAGCACTTTGGGAGACTGAGGCAAATGGATGGCCTGAGCCCTCAGGTTCAAGACCAACCCGGGCAACTTAATGAGACTTCATCTCTACAAAAAATCAAAAATTAGTCAGGCATGGTAGTGTGCACCTATAGTTTCGGCTACTTGGAAGCCTGAGGCAGTAGGATCACTGGAGCTCAGCAGGTCGACCCTGGGGTGAGCGTGCCACTGTACTCCAGCCTGGGCGATGGAGTGAGACTCCAACTCAAAACAAAAACAAAAACAAAAACAAAAAAACAAAACTACCTCAGCATTTTACGTCCTGCTGATCTCTAGGGTGGGGGGGGGGTGCTTCTCAGTAATGATCCGTTCTGAGTGCAGAAAGTGGGTATAACTGTCTCACTTTCTCATGATATTAGAAGATTCTTTCATGGAGCATATGAAAGGATGATCAGGTATAAGAAAAAAAATAGAACCATCATGGAGCCTGATATGCATTCATCTTTAAAACTTTTCACATCTTATATCAGGATTTTGTGATCTTCACCATGTGTAAAGGCTTAAGAGAGCCCAGAACTCATTTCTGAAGAAAACAAAGGCTTCCCTGCAGGAACCTGTATCTGTTTCTTAGAGCCACCAAAACAAAAAACACAAACTGGGTGTCTTCAAATGACAGAAATGTATTGCCTCACAGTTCTAGTGGCCAGAAGTTCAAAATCAAGGTGGCAGCAGGGCCATGCTCCCTCTGGAGACTCTAAGGGAGAATCTTTATTTGCCTCTTTCCAAATTCTGAAAAAAGCCATCAGTTGGTATTTCTTGGCTTGAGTTGTATCTCTCCAGTCTCTGCCTCTGTCATCACATAGTATTCTCCCTTGTGTATTTCTGTCTTCTCATGATGTTTTATTTTGTCATAATGATAACAGTCATATTGAATTAGGACTCATCCTAGTACCTAATTTTAACTTGATTACATCTACAAAGACCCTATTTTAAAACAGTCAAGTCACATTTGCAGATACTAGTGGGGTTAGAACTTAAACATATCTTTTGTGGGGGACACAATTCAACCCATAAGAGAACTCATGCTCCCATCTTCCATTCATTCATTCACTTTCCAAGTAGAAAGCACTTTAGCTATTCCTGCTGCCTCTTACAGGAATAGCACCAGATTGCAGAGGTGGGATGGGATGGGATGGGAGGTAGGGAGAGGTGTTTGGTATTCAGGACAGAAAGACTGGACAAAACTCCAATAAGAAGGAACAGCAAGGCCGGGCTCAGTGACTCAACCTGTAATCCCAGCACTTTGGGAGGCTGAGGCAAGTGGATTGCCTCAGCCCATAGGTCCGAGACCGGTCTGGGCAACTTGGTGAGGAGACCTGTCTCTACAATAAATAAAAAATTAGCCAGGTGTGGTAGTGAGTGTCTGTAGTTCCAGCTATTTGGTAGACTGAAGCGGAAGGATCACCAGAGCCTAGCAGGTCAATACTGGGGTGGCCGTGAACATGCCACTGCACTCCAGCCTGGGTGACAGTCAGATAGGTGAGAATACCAGAAGATCAAGAAATATCAGTTTATTGTTACTAGAGACCAAAAAAGAAAAAGGAATAAGTAGCAGTGTCAAATTCCCAGTAAGGTCCCATGTGACAAGATTCAGAAAACAACAGCAAAATAATAACTTACCTTCTCTCACATTCAGTGCCAAAGTATGTAGTTTTAATGCAAGTTTTACAGAATATCCTATCAAGGTTGAAATGTTCCCATTAAAATAAAGCAGTGTATATATTCCTGAAAACTACTCCAAAAGTTTTAAGCCACATGGTATTTCAGAACAATTGGGCCAGGAAAGATACATTATCTAAATAAAGGCATTAAACTGTAAAATATTTGAAGTATCTATTTTTCCAAAGATATATATTAACTAAAGTGAGGCTAATACATATTTTCTCTTCTGGTAGTATGACTGGATCAGTTGATGTGAACTCTATTTTCACTCTAAATAAATAGAAATGCTTGGTAAATATAACATTTCTGAAATACAGACTTAATCTTACAGGAAACACCAGGCTGATACATGAAAGAATAAATATAAGAGTTGATGCTTCTATGAAAGAAAGAGAATCCATCAGATCCCAATATGGGTCTTGAAAGCAAAAGTTTAGGTTTTCAACACCTATTCAGGAACGTAAGGCATCAAAATAAAACACCTAAATAAAACCAGGACCAAATAATAGCCATGTTTTCCATGAAAATGAGAGTAGAAGTAGCAAGGAAAACTTCACTTTACTCAAAACACTGGGTAGGGAAAAATTAAATTTCCCAAGAGAAATTAAAACTGGAGATTCAATTAAGTATGAGATCTAAATGTGTAGTACCTCACTGGTGCATGATACACAATCTGGAAAATTAATTTTGAAAAAAGAAAAAAAGAACTGACCTTAGATCAATGGCAATCAATATTTTTGGTATAAGTAAACAGACAAAAAATAAGACATAATTTTACTTTAAAAGAAACCAGATCACATAGGATTCCCGTAGTAAATAATTGTGAGGGTAAGCTAACCCTAAGAAATTATAAACTATTCAAGGAAATGGATCATAATGAGAAAGAGTTGTTAGATATGATTGGGTGCTATGAGAAGCATGCTGATTAACACCTTCAAATGGTATAAAAAGACTCCAAAATAGGTGTATTTCAGTGATTAAAAAATTAAAATGTTCAGTAAAGCGCTAATAAAATTAATGACGCTAGTTTTAAAAGCAGATTAGAAAAAGGATCAAACATAATTCTAGAAATTGCTTTTTTAATTATTACTAAAATCTAAAATGCAAAAAATAGGTAAAACAGTGCCAAAACATAGACAAAGAAAAGACAAGTGAACTGGAAAATAATTTGGAAAGAATTGCCAAGAATGTAACAGAGAGCTAAAAAAAAAAATGAATACAAGGTTAAGCCACGAAGAACAAATAAAGTCCAACACACTTTCACATAGGAGTCTCAGGAAGACTAATAGAGAAAATGGTGGCAATGCAGAAATGGAAAGATAATAGCTGAAAGCTTTCCAGAAGGGAAGATCATGCCACAATTTAAACAAGTATATTAGATCCCAAGCAGGATAAAAAAATAAATGAATTTTCACCAAAGCATACCTGAATCCAAATTCAAAGAGAAATTTGTAAAAGCCCCCAGAAGGAATAGCGCTCTCCTATAAATGAATGACAATTCTAAAGACAGTAGATTTCAAAATAGCAAAAATAGAGGCCGGAAGACATTGGGAAATATGTGTCAGTCTATGATTTCATACAAACTAAGTAATTATACAAAAGTAAATTTTCAAACAAAAATAGAGACATGACAACAAAAACAAAGTCCATGATAAATAGAAGAGACAAACTAAGATAGCCAAAATTATTCTAAATCAGTAATCAAAAGAAATTTAAATGGGTTAAATTCAACACTAAGAAAACAGGGACTCCGGAATGAGATAAAAACACAGCTATTTCTTTACACAAAACATATGTAATACTCAAATATATGGGAATATTGCATTTAATACATAGGAAAGAATAAATCAAGATAATACTAAAGAAACAAAAGCTACTGTTACAGTATTACTATCAGACAATAGAGTTTTTAAACAAAATCCATGTTAGAGCTAAAGAAAATAATTGCTTTTAACGACATAAGGGGAAGTTCCCCAAGAAGAAGATCCTGAATGCACCTCATAGCATTACCCTCAAAATAAATGAACAAAAAAGAATGGAAATTTTAAAAGTTCCTAATAATAGTGAATAAAATATTATTTCAAAAACAATTTATTCATGAGTTAGACTTTTATAGATGTGAAACCTAGTTATAGTTTTAAAACACATTATCTCCATTGTCATAAGCACCACACATTAGCCTATGAAACCATAGTTTAAAAAATAGTTTTCCATGACAAGTTATCATTTTTTAAATAATGAATTTTAAGTATAAATGGTTAAGCTTCTTACTTTAAAAACCTTTGAAAAACAATAACTCCCTTTACGTAGTGCCTTTTTATGTGTAAAGAATTTTTACAAACATTGATGTTCGGAAAAAGGTGGGCACAAAATCACACAGAACGTCTAATGACTGAGGTTCGCAAAGCCTTTACTTTCTATGGTGAAATCAGTGTTCTTTATAAGTTATTGAACTGCCTCTCAAGCATTTTAAAGGATTTGTTTTTTTAAAAATATGTATATTGATTTATTTATTTCATCATTCATTATGTGGATGTAATATCTAAAACAAGCATGTCCAATCTGCAGCCCACAGACCACATGCAACCTGGAACACTTAGTAATGCAGCCCCCCAAAATCTTTTGACATCGTGTGTTTTTTAATTTGTGATCCATGTATAGTTCCATTTTTGAAATTCACTATCATGCCTTATTCATGACATTGCTTTCTGGCAGCACATACATTTGTGAGCAACTGTTTTATTTGTTTATTTATTTAGTATTTTACTTTAAAGGTGTGGGGTACAATTCAGGATTAGGTATACAAGTGGACATCATACAGGTAGCTATTTTCAGTTATGAAGCACACAAAGAGCAAAATTCGAACAAACATTTCTGACAAGCACCTTGAGAACCCTCTAAGAACTGCGACCACTTCCATTGAACCAGACACTGATAGATCAGCTTTACAAAAACAGGGTCAAATTTCCCATTATTTTTATATTGTTCTCATTTTTCCAAACTGTATAATAAAAATATAAAAAATAAAAGAAGTCTTACTATGTATATACACTATATTATACAATTAATGTGCCTCCCAAGACAATTCCTCTTTACTCGTTGCAGCCCCGGGAAGCCAAAAGGTTGGACACCCCAGATCTAAAAGTACATATGATGATGATCAGACAGGCAGAGATCATGTCCACATCTTAAACAGTGACTTCCTTGTCTTTCCATTTGCAATTTTCCTCTGGTTTTTTCATTGCTCTTCTTTGGTCTCCATTGTGCCTACTCTTTCCCTGCCCAACCCTTTCATTATCCCTAGAATTTCACTTTGCCCAGTTGTTTCTTGGTCTACACTCTCTGCCTGGATCATCTCATTCATTACATTTACTTTGAGTAAAAAGTACTGGTCAGGCTGATGACCCTCAAAACCATACCAACAGTCAGATCTGTGATTTAAATCCAAGAAACGAAATCCATTGCATGTCATAAACTCATTGGGGCATTCTCTCAACTTCCTCAGCCTCTGAATATCACTAAAGTAGATTGTATGGCTCTGCTTCTTGGATCTCTACAACTTTATCCTCACCTATAGTTTATTTCCTATTCCTTCCCTATTATAACCTTGTCATTTTAACTGACCCTAAAAAGAATATTTTCACAGCTGGGTGCAGTGGCTCACACCTATAATCTCAGCACTTTAGGAGGCCGAGATGAGAGGTTTGCCTGAGCCCAGGGGTTCTAGATCAACCTGAACAACTTGGTGAGACTCCATCTCTACAATAAATTAAGAAAAATTACCTGGGCATGGTGGCATGTGCCTGTAGTTCCAGCTACTTGGAAAGCTGAGGCAGAAGGATCGCCTGAGCCCAGCAGGTCGAGGCTGTAGTGGCCATGAGCAGTGTGCCACTGCACTCCAGCCTGGGTGACAGAGTGAGAATCCGACTCAAAAAAAAAAAATAGTATTTTCACCATCAGAGCAAAAGGATAGCCTCAGCTCTGTTCATGAAAACATAGAATTTCCTACATATAAACTTCCTTGGCTTCTCTCTATTCTCTCCAAAAGTAGTCGCTATTGCACCCATTCTCTTTCCTTCTCTCTTGATTCTTGTTTTAGAAGTTGAGTCTCTTTTCCTTACAGAAATATTCTAGCAAGGCTGATGGAGGTGTCAGTGAGGTATTCCTCATAACTTCAAGTTTGCATGCTGAGAATGAAATCGAGAGAAATGTAATTAATGAGATTAGCCATCTGTACTAGAAATGTCCCTTATTAATGAGAGGCTAAAGTGTTTCAGAATCATCCAGACTCAGTGTCCTCAGTGTCCCCTTGGAAAATCATTAGCCTATTTAGGACTGTAGTTAATCAACTGGATCATAAAGACATAAAATTTGGAGACAGACATACATCAATTTAAATCCTAGCTTGCATAATTTTAATTTATCTAACTTTTCTATGCCTCAGTTTTCCCAATTGTAAAATAAGGTCAGCCATACATACTTCACATAATTATGAAGTTTAAATTCGAGAATTTATATATTACTTATACACAGTAGTGTCAATAAGAAGCTGTGTCTGTAGTTAGAGAAATAGTACCAATTGTGGTAGTAATTGTTTGTTATTATTTGTCTTAAGAACAATTAGAATAAAGCATAGAAAAATTATGTCAAAGGACAGTTATGACCCTGTACTACAAGCTGTCCCCAACCAATGGGTCTAAATTAACCAGTCTCTTGATAGATTCTCATAGAGTGCTTTGGACTACCATAGCTCTATAGCCATTAAGATTATTCAATTAACTCTTATTATTCTGATTCTTTGCTCATCAACTAGCCTGCTGTTTGTATAATTTGACTTCCTGGGTAGCTTCCTTATAGAGAGAAAGACAGAAACATTCTTGTCCTTTTGCCAAGAATACCATTGTAGAAATTGGCACTCTGGTTTATAATTCTCTTGTGAGTTGAGTTGGTAGTATTCATCCCTGAGAGGCTGTATCGGCAATCATATTTACACAAACACCATCCTGCCTCTAAACAATTGATGATCCAGCTATGGTGACCTCGCTGAAGTGATGTCTGAGAATCTGGCAGTGTCACTGGATGCCAAATCTATGTCATCATCTTCCAAGTGCAACAAAAGTCCCCCTTAGACTTGTGATACCATATTCTTTAGTCCTTCAATGATTCTCTAGCCCCCATGTCTTTCGTCAAATTGTTCTTCTCTGGTTCCTCTATTACTTCTTTTCATAAACATATTTAAGTCCTACCTATTCTAGAAATGTTTTATTTACTAGTTTTCTCTTCAAACTATATTCTTTTATCATAATTTTTTACAGCAAATCTTCTTTAAAATATGGGTGATTAAACTAAAATTGAAAAAAATAATCTCTTAAAAATCTTAAAATCATAAGGAAATTAAAAAAAAGAAGTGCCTAATTGAGTTACAAAACCAAAATGAGAAAACTCCAGTTGCCATAAACAAAGGTAGATTCCACAGAGGTAAGCAAAAGATCAAACAAAAAGTCTCATAAAATCTGCGACCACACATGAGCTGTAAGTTTGAGGCACTGACAAAAATGGAAAACCTGGGGACTAAGTTTTACATCCCACAAATAATAGAAACATCAAGCCTCAGAACATGAACAGCAAGCCTCAGAAGACAAACTTGGGCAAGAATTTAAAAATATAGAAGGAAGTTCATTGCTATAAATGGCAATTGACAGATATATAAAAAAGAATCTTTGTATCTGAAGAAATATAATTAGAGAATATAAAAATAATTTTTAAAGTATTATGTTTAAAATTTTCAGAGTCAGAGACTAGCACTTATGAAATAAAATCAGACAATTGTAAACCAACGGCATATGGTTATAAAATATATAAATTATAGAAATAAAATATTGTCTTTTAAAAATCTCAACAGTTGGGCTAAATCTTGCACTTAATACAAGTTAAGATAAACTTAATAGAATTGAAAGATAAAATTGAGAACATCTTCCATAACATTGCAAAGACAAAGAAATGGAACTTTGAAAATATTCCCTTTAAAGTTAGCACCAAAAAAAAAAAAAGTTTTAACTGTGTATTATCACTTCTGCTATGTAGCATTTTATCGGATGAGCAAGTCATACAAAAATACAGCAATAATAATACAGATATGAAGATTGAATGGGGAGGATACTAATTGTCTTTTTTTTTTGTCTGCAGGTTACATGATCACCTGTGTAGAAAACCTGAGTGTATGGATGATTAGACTTCATAGAACTTATAAGTGCATTCAACAAGTTTGTTGGATATATAAAACAAAAATTCTAGAGCACTGCTTAGGTCATGATTGCCAATGGATGAGGCCACTGTGGGAGGCAGCTATGAATGTACAACTCACTTGTCTATTTTTATTTCTTTTTAATTGATTTTATTTTAGTTTCAAGAGGTACACGTGCTTATTTGTTACATGGGTATATTGCATCATGGTGGGGACTGGGATTTTAGTGTACACGTCATCAAATAGTGAACATTGTGCCCAATAGGTAATTTTTCAACCTTCACCTTATATCTGCCCCCCCTATTGGAGACACCAGTGTTATTATCTCCATCTTTATGTCATGTGTACCCATCATTTAGCTCCCACTTATAAGTAAGAACATGGCATATTTGATTTTCTACTTCTGAGTTAGTTCACTTAGGATAATGGCCTCCAGCTCCAGGCATGCTGATACAAACAACAAGATTTCATTCTTTTTTTGTTGACACATAGTATTCCATGGTGTATATATACTAAATTTTCTTTAGCCAATCAACTGTTGATGGACATTCATGTTTGTTCCATGGCTTTGCTATTGTGAATAGTGTTGCAGTAAACATACAAGTGAAGGTGACTTTCATGTATAATAATTTATTTTCTTTTGGGTAGATACCCAGTAGTGGGATTGCTGGGTAAAACGGTAGCTCTATTTTTAGTTCTTTGAGAAATCTTCATAATATTTTCTTTAAAGGGTGAACTAATTTACATTTCTACCAACAGTGTATAAGCATTCCCTTCTCTCTACATCCAAGCCAATAGATGTTGTTCTTTGACTTTTTAGTAATAGCCATTCTGACTGGTGTAAGATGATATGGCATTGTTGTTTTAATTTGCATTTTCCTGATGATTTGTGGTTTTTAGCATTTTTCATGTGTTTTTTGGCCGTTTGTATTTCTTTTTCTGAGAAAAGTCAATTCGTGTCCTTTGCCCGGTTTTAAATGGGGTTGTTTGGTTTTTTTCCTTTTGTTTGATTCCCTTGTAGGTTCTGGATATTAGTCCTTTGTTGGAGGTATAATTTGCAAATATTTTCTCCCATTCTGTAGATTGTCTGTTTATTGTGTTGATTATTTATTTTGCTGTGCAGAAGCTTTTTAAATTAAGTCTCATGTGTCTATTTATGTTTTTCTTGCATTTGCTGTTGGAATCCTCATTATAAACTCTGCCTAGGCCGATGTCCAGAATTTTTCCTAGGTCTTCTTCTAGGATTTGCATAGTTTCAGGTCTCACATTCAGGTGTTTAATTCATCTTGAGTTAATTTTTGTATATGGTGAGAATGTGGTCCAGTTTCTTTTTCTTTTCTTTTCTTTCTTTCTTTCTTTTTTTTATTTTTTATTTTTATTTTTTTGCATATGACTAGCCAGTTTTACCAACACCATTTATTGAACAGTGTGTCCTTTCCCCATTGTTTATTTTGTCAGCTATTTCTTATTTCCTGCATAGGCTGAAATTGATCATCTAGCTCAGCTCTCTTCCTCACTTGTGTGCCTAAATATCAGCATCATTTCAACCTACGTTAGAAAAAAGCTGCCTGAATGTGGTAATATCCTCTAATTTGGACATGTGCTCAGAAAACAGGATAGATTATTGGTGTCTTTGCTATAAGGTGCAATGTTCCAAACGAGTCTCATCAGAAGTCAACATAAGGAACACGGGCAGTAACCCAGTTAATAAATGATAACTTGCTTCCTATTTGTCACTCTTAGGAGTTCAAGGAGGAAGGTTACATAGTTGGGACAGAATTTGGTAGTCTTTGTTGGTGGTGGTGGTGATATTTTTCATAATACAGCTTAGTAGTATCAAAATATCACCTACTAGCTTCTTCATATGCATTTTCATATCCCAATAATCTTGCTCATGTTTTTAATTCTGAAACTGATTTCTCCTTTACCCATCAAAAATCTTCTTTAATTTAATAGAGATTCTGCTCAAAAGTATTTTTTTCTATGAAGCTTCCAGGCACTACCTAGTTTGAATCTTCCCTGTATCCTTACATGTCTATGTTTATGTCTGTGTTATGCTTATGCACCTAGTTCCTTTAGTGGACTGTGTGTTTCATGAGGGCGAGGACAGGGTCTGTTTCTACATCACTGTGGGGCATCAAGTGTTGTATCTGGGAAGTATTCTAACTATATCTGTGTGATATTGTAAAGTTGATCCCAGTGCTTTCAACAACATTTTTTTTCCAATAGATAAAAGTGTTATTTACCAGCATTCTCCAAGAAACCATGGTCACGATCCACATGTGGCCAATAAGCACTTAAAATGTGACTGGCGTGACTGAGGATATGAATTTTCTATTTTATTTTAATGAATGTAACTGTAGATGAAGTTTGAAACTTTCCTTATAACAGAAAGCGAAAATTATGTAAACTAGTAGGACATGCAATTTTCCCTAGCTGACAAATAACTGAAATGAATTCAAATTTATTTCTAACTTTAGTTAGCATCCTAGGTGTCCAGTAGCATCTATTGACTGCTCTTTTTTGATGGTATCTGGGGTTGGAGTGGACTTCATTAAAAAGGGAAAACTCATGCAGGTTTTGAAGTACTTGTAACATTTTAACAATGAGTGTTAGAAATATTCCAGGCATGAAAAATGGAGGGAAAAAGGCATGGAGGTAAAACCATGCTTTATTTCTAAAAATTAATTTATCTCATGACAGATAGTGGAAGATATAAAGAACTGTATGTACTTTTTCTTGAGCGTTATACCCATCTGCCCCATCTCTAGTATCCTATTCAAGAATATTGCCCAGTATTTTGTCCCTTTCTCTCCAGCATCATCAGTATTTCCTGTTTATTGCTTTATTCTCAATAAAAGAAGCTGTTAGTTCTCTGATTATAAAAGAAAAAAAAAACCCTTCTTTTGGTTTTTTTCCCTCAGCAGCTTGCATCTCATTTCTCTTTCGTTTCTCAGTAATCAAGCATTTGATTGATGCTTCATCAATCAGTGGGTAGCATTTGACACAATTTGTAAAGACCAGACATTCACATCTTAGAAAAATTAGGATTCAGATGTGGCACGGTGGCTCATGTCTATAATCTCAGTACTTTGGGAGGCCGAGGAAAGAGGATTGCCTGAGCCCAGGGGTTCCAGATCAACCTGAGCTACATGGCAAGACCTCATCTTTACAGTAAATCAAGAAAAATTAGCTGAGTGGCAGCGCACGCCTGTTGTTCCAGCTACTTGGAAGGCTGAGATGGAAAGATTGCCTGAGCTCAGCAGGTAGAGGCTGTGGTGGCCGTTAGCGTGCCACTGCACTCCAGCTTGGGTGAGAGTGAGACTCTGACTCAAAAAAAAAAGAGTTAGGATTCAGTATTGCCAGCTCTCATGGAGTTCATAGTCCATAAGAAAGGATTCTAGGACACTCTCCGAGCTCACTACCCTCCTATCCATCTGGCAGCTCTTTCTCAGTCCCTTGATATACATCAGTCAGTCCACCCAGAGAGGTGGATTAGTCAAAAGATCACAATTAATAACTGGCAGACTTAGAAACCAAACTCCATTCTCTCTGACTTCCAAGCCAGTGCCTATAACAATAACATTAAATACTTTTATAGGACATTGGATAGAGAAGGTCCTAGAAAGAGTCATTTTCTATTTGGCTATGCCCTGGGAAAGAAAAAACATGAAGAAATTAGAGACAAATGGATTCTTAGACACAGTTGCCTCATCTAAAATCACTTATCTGACCTATACACACATTGTGTGAGATTTGCTAGATTACCAAAATAATAGTATGCTATCCATCCTGGGACACAAAAACTTTACCATTGGAATCACTAGAAATTGTTGTGGTCCACAGCTTCAGAGAGTGAGTGGAGAGGTGTCAATTATGGGACAATTAAGTTTGCATGACCAGCAAACGCCTGTTTCTCCCTAGACATAACAAGAATTGTGACTTTCATGTGAATTACCTACACAAGAATTCAATCATAATACCCTATATTTGTTTAGGACTGCTTTCTTAGAAAATTCTAATAAAATATTTTTATCTATAATTTCATTTAATGATAATGGCAATAGAATACATTGATAAGATAAACAGTATTTACAACTTGCTTGAACATTTTTTACTAGTGTATTAGCTTCATACTTGTGTCTTACAGCCTGCCAATGATTTCCATCTAAGTGTGCCTCAAAGTGTTGGGCATTGGTCTGTGTAGTCCTACTAGGCCTAGAGTCTGCTGACCTTACTTATATGTGTAGAGTGTTTTGTTTGTTTGCTTGTTTGTTTCTTATACACTGATGAAAATTTCTAGAATAGAATTTAGTGAGTTATAAAACAGAGTTTCTTCCATAAAGACAGTGGAGCTCTGAAATCTTACATCCTCTGGTCCAAAGCATACAAATGAGCTACCAGTTGAGGGCATTAGTCAAAGTTCATCTGTTTAGTCAGATATTTGTACAAAAGAAAACAAAGATTTCCTTTTTCCTGCATGGATATATTCTTAAATTTAAGTACTCCCGGTTTAGGATCTGAAGTTGAGCCGTGATAACTATCTTGAATGTGCTGAAGAATTATGCCTTCTTTCAGTACTTTATTATTCCCTATTCCCATACTCGATTCCGACCACCACCAAGTCTTCTATGACTGTCTCAAAGAGCCCTGCTCATTTTAAATACTTCATCCTTCATTGGGGCTAACACAATTGGGTGGCAAGATAACACTGTACATTAACCAGGCTGGAGGGTTGACAGGCTGTGCCAGTCAGAAGTACTTGACCCTCACATAGATGCCTAAGTTTTCTCCTGTGCTCATTGTAATTATGATATAGTTTTCAAGTGCATCTTGGGGTTCACTAAATAACATGGACTCAGGAGATGTGCTAGAATGGGATGGAGATAGGAGTGGAGAACGGTCTTTACAAACAGTATTTTCTCATGGTTCACTCTCTACAATATGTTTTGTTGTACTTTGCTTTTTTTCTCTCGTTTTTATGTTTTGCTGTTTTTCATAATGTGGTTGTTCCTATAAGAAAGGTAAATTAATTATTACAAAAAACTTAAAGTACTTTGAGGAGAACATTATGTTTCAATATAAAAATAATTTACATTTCAAGGTTTTTAAAATTAAAATAGTCTTCATGCAACCAAATGTTTATATTTGCTACTAAATTAATATGTTGCATTGTTTCTCTCTTAAGATTTCACAGTGAATGTGATACAGAGACCCATCTGTCCAACTTGCTTGAACGTTTTTTACTGGTATATTAGCTTCACACCTGTGCCTTACACAGAGAAGGGTATAGCAAGGGTTCAAGCACTCCTGTGCATTCCTGAACACATTCTTGAGAGCTAATAAGAGGTGTGCTACCCCTTATCTCCTGTGCCCAATAAACTGAGAGATGTATTACTGAGCACATTCCTGAGCGTCTCTTTATCTCCTATGTACTCCCAGTAAGTAGCTTCAGGGGACCCTTGACTTCCCTGCAGACTATTCCCAATCAACCAAAAGATGTAAATCCCCATTTACTCCCTTTTCTTAGTAGTCATAGGTCTGAATAATATAGTATCAATGTAGCTGGGCTCGGTGGCTCAGCCTGTAATCCCGCGCATTGGGGAAGTTGAGGTTAGTGGATTGCCTGAGCTCGCGGGTTCGAGACCTGCCTGGGCAACTTGGCCAGACCTCATCTCTACAATAAATCAAAAAATTAGCCAGTCGTGGTAACGCACGCCTATAGTTCCAGGTACTTGGAAGGCTGAGGTGGAAGGATTGCCAGAGCCCAGTAGGTCGAGGCTGCGGTGGCCGGGAGCATGCCACTGCCCTCCAGCCTGGGTGACAGAGTGAGACTCCAACTCAAAAAATATAAATAGATAGATAGATAGATAGATAGATAGATACACTAAGTATCAATGTAATCATAAGTCTTGTGATTTGTATAACTTTTGTATCAATGTAATCACAAGTTTTGTTGTTTGTATAATTTTTGTGTAAGACATGATGTCTTAGACTTTGTAAACTCCCTTAACTCTATGGAAAGCTTGATTAACGCTTCTGCCTGGTCTTACTGATAAAAGCTGTGAGATACCTCTGGAACTGGGCACCAGGAAGTCTGAACTGTAAAATGTCACTATCGGTAAAATGTGACTATAACTTAGCTTTATGCAATGCTCTGCTGGTCACGTGACTAATGTATAGGTACCAACAACTCTGGAATTATAAAAGTGGACTATAAAGCCTGAAGGGTGATCAGAACCATTTTAGAAAGGCCTTGAGTCCAACTCTGCTCCCTGGTTTGAATTCAGAAACAAACTCCTTTCTACCAGTCTTTCTGTCTCTCGATTTATTGGCAACGAGGGTTAGCAGCCAAACACTTACTCAGACCATAACTATTGGAGTAAGATTTTTGTGAGATCCTCCAACCCTGTACTTACAAGGAGTCCTATACTGGTAAATCCCTCTCAATGAATTTCTTCCCCACTCTATAAGCTCCAGGGAGCCTTATCTGCTCCCCTGTATACATCGGTATTCAGAACAGTACCTGACACATGGTTGACATTTAATAAATAAACATTTTCTTTCTGCACATGAAATTTGCTCATTACTCAATATTGAATGTTCAGTTAAGTCAATCCTTCTGTCAAAAAAAATTCTAAATTTGCACATAAATATTCGCAAAGTGCCACAGTTCCAACTCTTCAAATTTCCAATGCTGATTTTCTGACAGAAATCAAGATTAGGTGCAATGCAGCATATCATAGTACCAACCATCATAACTTGAGAAAAGCCAGAATGCATAATGTGTTGTATGATGGAAAATGAGGATGGATTCAATGTAACTGGAAAGGGATATTTACCTAGGATAACTAGTAGGGAATAGGCAGTATTTGGGGGAGAGGGAAGGTAAAGTTGTTAGAGATTTGAAACAGTAACAATATAAATAAATGATCACTAAATGCCATGCAAAAGTCAAAGGGCACAACAGCAATGCTGTGTGTGCAACTGAGGCAGATAAACTCTGACTTGTACTGAAAGCTCACCCCCAAACCCACATAAGAAAATTAAGTTGACAAGGAAGAGAGAAAGAGAGTAAGAGGGGAGGGAGGAAGGGGGAAAAAAAAACAAGAAAAGCAGAGGAGAGCGTTAGAAAGGAAGGGGGAGGGCTGGAGAAAGAGGAAAGTTATTGCCAAGGCCACTTAAACAAATTTACCATACCTTCTCATTACATTAACTAGAACTTAATGACTAGGTATTTCACAAAAGAAGGCACTTTGAGCTAATATATACAGGGCACAGAAAAACTTAACTGGCAATAACATGTAGAATTAGCTCAGATCTAACTTGTGAATCCATTAAGACTTAGCTATATCCCAAGGGCAAGTCTGGATTCTGGAACAGTTGACCAGAGGTTAATTTGCATGACAAACCTGATTCCCTCTTGGGAAGAAATTCACCCTCAGGCTAAAGAAGAGGGCACAAATTCTAGTACAGCATCCTGTTGTGACCACAGCACTACAAACACATCCCCATGAGAATAAGCAACAGTTTGTTGGTCAAATGCTGTCAGAGCTATAAAATTTACTTTAAGGAAGCAAACTATGACTTGCCTCAGAAACTCAGATATGTCCTCAGCCTCAGAGCCCGTACATTTGGCTCAAGGATAGGATAAATGACCGTGATGAAGGTGAAGTGTCTGGGAACCATCAGTAACACAAATGGCTCTGTACTAAATCTGGGAAATACATATCCCAGGGAAAAGAGGAAGTTTTCCCATTTAGGAGGGCCTGTCACACATCATTGGGCAGCAGATGATCTGCCTTGAAGTATTAGAACAGCTTCGGACTTCCCCACAGCTATAGCTTTGACATTCACAAATATTAGAAGCTATAGTTTTGGCAACAGCAAGAAGAATATTTGCATAAGTCTGCCAGACCCATCTCCACCGTCATGGCCCCATAACTAAACTGTCTGACAGCATCCTGAGACAACACTTAGAGATTCCTTCAAAGAAGGACTGAGAACTTTGCAATTGTAGGGAGATGTAAGTCAGGCAAAACTATTTCTAGAATTGTACCCCTGTTAACTCTTAACGAGTGTGATCTGGTGAAAAACAAACTGCATATACTATTGAAACTGCTACACAATTGTAAAGGTTCCAAAAGGCCACTGCAAAACACGCCGCTGCTTATTTATTTATTTATTTATTTATTTATTTATAAAGTAGGATTTATTGAGAGGACAGAAAGGCTTCCCCAGTGGGAGGAGACCCAAGGGGGTTACCTCTCACATCTTTATTTATATGTTAAATGTTTCTGTTTTTCATCTTCTGAATCAGTGACAAGAACAAATTATGCACACATCACATAGGACTATAAGGTAAACCACAAAGAACTGAACACTTGTCAGATAACAACCAGTCGACTACAGACCCACTTCTTGAATTACATTTGCAACACCCACAGCAACTGCATGGAGAAAAGTATGTTCTGACAGAAATCCTAAATAAATGGAGAATGACAGACTTACTACAAGGATTAACTCAATGAAATAATTTGAGCTCCATAGCCTCAGTCTTTAAGGTGCTCAAAAACACTAGTAAGTTATTTATATCATGAATTCCCTGGACTTTCATATAATTTTTTGAATGGATTTGTTATTTACAATTGGAAAAGTTTAAGTTCAGGTGAACTCTGGAAGTTTTCATGAATATAAATATCTCAAAAACTCAAACTTTAGTGTCTGCTGAAATGATAACAGAGTTCAAGAGGTAATTGTCCTATATAGGATCTCTGAATTGCTTGAATTCACTCCCCAAGATTGTGTGTACTCTAAATTCTGGCTTTGAAGTTAGATTTGAGCCTGGTTTCCAGATCTGAAATGATTAACTATAGTCCCTAGACAAGTTATTAGTCTCCTTGAGCAAGTTTCCTGATCTTGTGATGGTGAACAATAATACCTCACAGGGTTTTATAAGGGTACAACATGCAATCTTATATGCATTGTACCTCTTGCATTGCTTGGGTCACAATCATATTCAGTACTTGGTAGATGGTAGATAGTACTGCTACTTCTAGATGCTGCTATATCTACTACTTTTGCTGTTATTTTTATTTACTACTGCTGCTACCATTAAATGACCAAAGATGAGCATTGAAAACACTGGATACAAGAGTAGTAAGTAGACTCCATTTATTTTCAGCTATAGAAATACAAGAATAAAAGTGATGACTATAAAAATTCTTGATCTTGAATTGTTCTTACTACATTTTTCTCTATAAAGTACACCATGTAATTAACATTAGCGTGGCATGCTTCCAGCATACTTTCTTAAAACACAGAGGGAATTCCTCCTTCTTTAGCCATTATCCTTTGGGAAGCTTGCCCCAAGGATCCTTGAACAGCTACAAAAAAAAAAAAAAAAAGATCCTACAAAACAACTGCAAATAACAGTGAGTACCTTTTTGGGATTTTAAGTATCTGATGCTTGGCAATTAGAAATGATAAACTAAAATGCACCAACAGCAAGTTTTTAAGCACAGGGCATATTTATTAAGCCTATAGAATCTTGTACATAACTTGGACTTGTACCAAGGAGATAACCAGTAACATGCAAGACAAGATCTCTAACTTATGATCAATGAATTTATATCTGACAACATAAAATTATTGTAAGTGAAAAAAGAAGTAACTATATAAAACAACACAGTTTCTAAAGACCATAGATTAGCTACAGACGAGTTCAATGAAGAGTGAAAGTCACATAAAATTTTACTAAAGGAAGCCTGGCTTGGTAGTGTGCACCTGTAATCCTAGCTACTCAGGAGGCTGAGACAGGAGGGTCTTTTGAGTCCAGGAGTTTGAGACACTATGATGGAACTTGTGCCTAGCCATTGCATTCCAGCCTGAGCAGCATAGTGATTCTCCCATCCCTTAAAAAAAAAAAAGTTAACTAAAGTAGTAAGAGATGTTAAAACTGAGCAGAGAGCAAAGGCAATACTTTCCAGGTAAGAGCCCCATCATAAAACAAGTCATAAAAAAGGAACCAAGCTTTACACAATCACAGGAACAATGGGATCACTGGTTTGCAAAGCATTTTGCAATATAGTGCAACCTAAAATTGCATATACTGTAATTCAGCAAGCTGGTGACTTGAGAAAATCTGTATGGGGAAAATTAGTCTCCATCAAAATGCCAGGTAATTTATGTATGGCAAGGATTGGAGACAGGAGAAGCTTGTGGGAGGCTGTAATAATCTACACAAGAGACAAAGAGGGTTTGGGCAGAGTGATTGCAGGGGAGTATAAAGGAAAAAGTAGGAATGAGAGAGTCTGAAGGAAGATGGACAGTTTATGGGGAAACATAAGCCTCTGGCGAGTTTTAACAAATAGATGATTCCAAGGTTATTAAGCCCAGACCTTTGAAAAGAGCCCAATAGAAATGGAGTCTAAAAGTGTAGAGGATGGGCCTAGAAGAGAAGAGTCGGGTGAAAATTACACCAGACAGGTTGAGATAAGGTGGGTGCCTCTGGAGAACATTCAGGGATGGAGCTGTTGATTTGGTATCACCAGCCTTGATGTGCGTGGGAACCACCAGAACAGAACATGTCTAGACAGTCAGAGGACAAGGACTTGATCCTGAGATAGATGTTTGTAACCAGGAGACATTAAGGTCACACCAGTCAATGGTGGGGCAGGGAAGATGTCTTAAAATTAAGAACATTTCAGTAACCATCTCCGTGAAACAACAAGCTCCCTCTGTTTTCTGAACTGCATATATGGTGAAAATGGTAAGTTATGATTTATGTAATAAATATCTATAACATGTCTCTGTATGCCAGATACAGTGCAGGGAATGGGGATAGAGACAGGGCCAATGAATTGGAAATGAAAACATCAGTCTCTGCCTATACAGAGGAACCTATACAGTGTGGCTGATACTTGACAATGACAGCCCAGCCTCACTCAGTTTCAGAGACAATCTAGACCAATACAATTAGTATCAGAATGGTGGGACCTAGAATCTATTTTGCTGTGGGGAAGGTAATGCCTGATGTTTTGAAGTTGATACCTAGGTACATACACAGCCAAAACTTGCCCTCATTTTCCAAGTTTATTCCCATTGTATAAACTGCTGAACTTCTCTAAATTCAGCCTTCTTATTACTGAGTTGGCTCCACTAAATCTTTTTTCTAGATTCCTTAACTTCCCTGCATAATACCATTCAGAGGCATCTTTCAGGGATACAATTTTAAAGGGGATCTGAGAGTGGTAAAGTTATACAAATATGTCTCTTATTTCACATATATCTCAAGAAACATATTTACTACCAATCTTGAAAGTAATCTTCACTCTTTTGATGAAAAGGGCAACCTCAGTTTTTGCTTTCTTATTGACAGTTGAGTAGGCAGAAGTTCTTTCCACCTTCAAGGAGGTCCCCAGGCATCGGAGTCAGTGAACTCCAATCCAGACAACCCTAACAGAATCACATCTGTCTTCCAGAAATGGTTTAATTTCTGTGTGTCAGGGCTTACAGTCTTCTGCTCCTTTTTTGTTCCATTCACTCTTTTTTTTTTCAAAACTTAAATTGGAACAGAACATAAAGAGAGATTCAAAAAGCCAGAAAACTTAAATAGTCCCAGAGTATCAAAAACTAAATAAGAAAGAAAAATCCTTTGCCTACATTTAGTCTGGATTTAGCCTTGCATTAAGTTCTAAGATAGTCCTTCAAGCTGCAAATCAGATTGCAAAATTCAAATTCAATTTATTTCATCAGTTGCTTATAATATTATAATAGCACTGAATCTAGTTTCAGAAGACTAAGAAAGTAACATATAAGGGGCAATCATTTACAGTTACAGTTTTGTCTGCAAAGCATTAACTTATTCACTAAGCAGCTTGGTTTCTTTTGATTTTTAGACCTAGTCTCATTCAAAAGAGATCTGATTCGATAACTATTCATACATTACTAGACACACAATGATGAATAAGGCTCCATGGCCCTAACCTCCAAGAGTTCTAATTTTTTGGCCAGTGCAACTTCTTAAATCAGGGACCAGGTTTAGCAGGAATTGAAACTAAAGAGAAAAAGAGGATGTTGGTGTGAAGGGAATGGATTTTATCCTATCTGGTTGAAGGAAGGGATAGGCATTGAGCTATTTTAAGCTAGAGCATGATGCTATCCAATTTGCATTTTAGACAGATCACTATGGTGATGATGGCTTGGAAGGAGGACGTTTGGGAAGCAGGGAAAATAAGGAGCGGCTGCATCAGTAGCATAGCAAAAGAGAGGCTGATTGGAGAGATATATGATGAGTAGAATCTGACTGGACACAGGTCAAAGGGAGAGCAAGGAATTTGACTCCTCTGATAGCTCTTGTATGCTACCACAACATTCCCAGCACTGAAGGTCCTGCCTGCATGGGAGAACAAGAATCTCTCTACACAAGGCACCTCCCCTTGGCCCCATTCTAAGTCCTAATGGCAGCAAATGTTCATCAAAGTCAACTGGGATGATCCCACCAGATCTTCTTCACATGTGTTCTTGTTGAACCTATTTGCCCTTTCTCTCCACTAAGCCTGATGTAATAGGAAAGAGACAAAAACAGGGAAGGCAAGCCATCTTGAATTTTAGTGTTGGCTTTCTTGGCAATGAGAGATGTAACTTTGGGCAAATTGTTCACCTTCTCTGAATCTCACTAAGTCTATATAATGCAGGGATTATGCCAGCTATAAATAACACTTCTTCCAGATACGTCTGTTATTATCTATTCCAGATAATTTTGCTTAGTCTATAAACCAGTTATTGTTATACAAAAAAATACTTAGTAAGCCCCAAAGCAGTTGAGGTTATTATATACTAGATGACTTCTTGAAAAGGAAAGTCCCTGAAGCACAACAGGCAATGAAAGGAAAGGAAAAAAAAACTTTAAATTAAACAAAGACATTAAAAAAAGCAAAACAATTCAGTAAGAGCTGATTGTTGGAAAAGAGCTGATCTTGAATTCGATACCTAAGTTTATTAAGAAAAGCACCCAGTGAGTTTAGCTGTCTGAGATCGAAAACTAAGGAGAGGTGTGAGACATCCCTGAACCAGTAAATCTCTATGGTAGAGTTGCTGTGTTAACCTCTAATTCCTTCTGGCCATCTTGCAAATTGGTTATTTTAGTGAACATTAGTCTCTTTTTTATTATTATTGTTTTGTTTTTGTCTAGTAGCATCTTCCTCTTTTGAGAACAGCATCTCTATTCTTTGGGAGAACTGCCTCTTCGTGGTCTGGGGGTTGCTATCTTACTATGTAACCTTCACTCCCTTGTTGCAACGATTTGGTGGCAGTTGGGCTTAACTGTCCTAACCTCACCCATCAGTGTTCTCTTCTAGGGTTTTTCCATTTGGAGCTCAGACGTAGACTTCTTTCCTTTCTGATACTAAAGCTGGAAAGACACAGGCTCAAAGCTGTCAGTGGAAGAAGGTGTTTTGTTGAGAGGAAGAAAAAAAAAGATGAGAGATGAAGATGGAAGGAAAAGGAGCCCAGGCAGTGTTCAAACATCAGTCCTTCTTCCCAAGACTCTCGAAACTGCTCTGTTCCACCTTATAAAAATGTCTTTAACTCTTCCTTTGTTTCTTAAGCCTAGATTTTCTGCCAAAACAAGTTCAAGTTTTGTTTCTGTAATTTTCAACCAAAAACATCCTGACTGATGTAGTGATTTTCACCATAAAAAAGAAAAGTTGAAAAAGGTAATTTACCTCACTTCGTCGTCGCTACTAGAAAAATAATTTAAGTGCCCAAATACGAATGGCATGTCAATGATATAATCTTTAGTATAGTGAACAACTGTATACATTCTCTGAGTTACAGTACTTACTGAACCAAACAAACAAGAGTGGTTCTTGCCAATGAAAAGTTGTAATCTATAAGGTTGTGTTTTGTTGTTGTCATCAAAATGCAGCAAGGTTTGAATCATTTGCAAGAACTTTATCAACTCTCTTTTTAAAATGCTATTGATATTTAGCAAAAATAAATAAATAAATAAGCCCATATGATGTGTGAAGATGGATGCCCATGTAGATTATACACTCACAGGGCATTTTTAGAAACAGGTGGGAGAGGAGCATGTATCCCTCCATCACTAAAGGCCATTTAGACCATGACAAAGGAGTACAATGGGGCTAAACTGAGATGACTGTTCAGTCTGCTTTTCAGCTTGAATTTGAGAACAAAAGAAATTAAAATCATGTTGACCTAGAGGAAAAATTAGGCTTCAGCAGCTGGAAGGAAAGGGTAGGAGAAATAAAAATGAACATAACCACTAATCATTTCCATGAGATTCGCTTACTGAACTTGAACAGCTGGGCTTTGAAAGCTTTGGGACATATTCAACAAGCTAGTGCTAAATTCATTATGTCCTCACTGCTGCTCTGTGATAAAGCAGTTTGACAAAGATCATCTTCACCAACTGTTTTACCTATTATCAGATCAAGTGTGTAAATTGGGAGAGGGTGATTTATCAAGAAGGTAGGAAGGATAAAAGAAAAACTCTCTTAAGAAA
>CAUYQG010070595.1:0-14157 GCA_963574415.1 Tarsius wallacei | reverse complement strand
GGAAGGATCGCCGGAGCCCAGCAGGTCGAGGCTGCAGTGGCCGGAAGCGGCCACTGCACTCCAGTCTGGGCGACAGAGTGAGACTCCAACTCAAAAAAAAAAAAAAATTTGAAAAGTTTATAAATTATGCAAAAGAGCTCCCTGTGTGTGTGTATATGACAAACTACACTTTAGGGCTCCAAAGGGCACCAGTGCAGCTGAAAGAACAAAATCAATTAAAGCTAGACGCAAATGGGTGTTCTATCTCCAGTAGTCTTGCTGTACCTTACTCTAATTACCCATCCTTGTGCATTTTCTTCCTTTGTTTTATGTCTTCCCTTGTAAGGCGTCTGGTTTCCTTCACTACTTTGCCAATTCAAAGCAAGGAAGGATTTATTAAGTAGGCATATATCTATATATATACACACACTTCAGCAAAGTATTATTATTTAGTTATTCAACATATATATGTATATATATATGTATATATATACACTTTGCTGAAGTGTATTCAAACTAAACATTACCTCATCTAGACATTTATATTTTCTTTTTTACTTTAAATTTTAGAGTGAAAGATCAATCTAAGTAAGGGAAATTGGCATATGCAAGTAAGTAAGGAAACAGAAGGAGAGAATGGGCAGAGGGACCCTTAAAATTAGAGTAGACCTCTTCTGTTAAACCTGATGACAAACCTAATTAAGTCCTTTTAAGGATATTTGAGAGGCACTAGTAACCTCCCCCTTTTTCTCCCCTTTATGATACCCATCCCAAGGTAGTACCAGAATATTGATCATCTTCATTTGTTGATGTCATTGTCATCATCCTAACATAATATGTCCCTTCATCTACAATATCATCTAAGACCTAAGACCTCTCCTACATCTGTCTGTGAAACAGTGAAACAGACAAGAACTGACACTTCTGCCTACAAGTCACACGTCGGAACAATGCCCAGTATTTCACAGGCATGATCTTCTCTCTCATATAAGATAGAATTCTATATTTCCCAAAGGGTCTCCAAGAACAGAATCTACCAGGAGTTTATTTAAGATGGAGATGCCTGGGCCCTGCCACAGTTTTATTGAATCAAGATATTCTGGGGATCTTATGTATACTAAATTTTAGAAAGAGCTAGATACAATTTCAGACAGTCCCCAACTTATGATGGCTTGACTTAAGATTTTTTGACTTTAAAATAATGCAAAGTGGCACACATTCAGTAGAAACTGCACTTCAGCTAGTGTCTTGTTCCATTTTCTGCTGCTGTAACAGAATACCACAGACTGGGTAACTTATAAAGAACAAGCATTTGACTCACAATTCTGGAGGCTGGGAAGTCCAAGAGCATGGGGCCAGCATCTTTTGTGAATCTGGTGAAGAGCTTCTTGCAGCATCAAAATATGGCAGAAGGGCAAAGGAACACAAGAGTGCATGAAACAAAGAGAGAATTGCAGCTGAACTCATCCTTTTATCAGGGTGATAAACTAACCCATTCCTACAACATAGCATTAATCTATTCATGAGGGCCCTGACTAATCATCTCTTAAATGACCCACCTCTTAATATTGTTTCAATGGCAATTAAATTTCAACATGAGTTTTGGAGGGAACATTCAAACCACAGCAGGTACCCATACTACCTTTCTGTTTTTCACTTCAGTATGGTATTCAATAAATGACATGAGACATTCAGTACTTTATTATAAAATAGGCTTTGTGTTCAGTGCTTTTGCCCAACTATAAAGCTAATACAAATGTTCTAAGCATGTTTAAAGTAGGTTAGGCTAAACTATGATGGTTGATAGATGTATTAAATACATTTTTGACTTATGATGTTTTCAACCTATGATGGGTTTATTGGAGTATCACTCAATTGTAAGTTAAAGAGCATCTGTATTAGACCAGTTCTACAGATGAAGAAAGAGAAGTATAGAGAAAAATAAAAAAAACTACCCATGGTCACCTGACAACTGAGTGACAGGGGCTGGCTCTTAAGTCCTGCCTTTAATCTCTAAGCAGTCCTGCATCTAGTACTGAATTACTGGAAATCTTGAGTATAGCAGGAACTGAAGTCTTCAGATAGCTATCCTGGCACTTCCAGGGTCAAATTATATACTGGGTGTGTATATGAGTACTAGTGTCATTGGTTCCACCACTTATCAGCTAGGTGATCCTCTGCGCATCACTTACCTTTGCTGTGTATCAATTCTTCTATCTACAAAATAAGGATAATAACACAAACTTCACAGAGTTGTTATGAGGCTTAAATGAATTACTACATAAGAGTTGCTTACAACATTGTGTGGTATACTGTAAGTACTTGGTGTATTAGGTGTATTTCCTGCTTCAGTTTAACCATAACTTTAACCTAACTAAACCTTGGCCAGACAGCACCTCTAAATTGAGACATATTTTATACATTTTGGTACGATTGACTTTTTTAATTTTATATTTAATGTTGTTAAAAAGTCTGTAACTCTAATTTAGCTGATTGCCAGATGTTGCTCTTATATTAATTCTACCCTTATGCTTCTAAGGTGATTATTTGATATTTAAAAACTTGGAAAAACAGCTAGCTTAATGTTATTTTGAAACATGGCATATATTACACTTGATGGATAAATGTCACCATTCAAAAATAATTAACACCCCCCAGAAACTTGACCTTTGTATTAATGTATGCTAGAAATTTTGGAAGAACTTTGAAAACATCAAAATACATGAGATAGTCCAATTATCATTTTCTACCAGTTCCCTCAAAGCACGTCCAAAATGGAAAGAAATAAAGTCCTCTGGTGAAATATCTGGATTATTAATAGTCTTCTTTTTACTGTCTTCACTTTAATTTTTCTTCAGCTGGACTCTTAGGCTGAGTAAATTGTTGTAAACATGATTAAAGAGATCACTATGCTGTTTGGCTAAAGTTCCTTATTACAGTAAAAACATTTCACAAAAGATCCTTTTAACAAATGCTTAAGTGTACAACATATTATTGTTACATATAGACACAATGTACTGCAGACCCCTGGAACGTATTTATCTTGCATAAATGAAACTTTATACTTTATGTTGATAGCAATTCCCATTTTCCTCTTTTCTAGACCCTGGAAACCACCCTTTTATTCTCTGATTCTATGAGTTTGACTGTTTTTGATACATTATATAACTGAAATTATTCAGTATTTCTTCTTCTGCGACTGGCTTATTTCACTTTGCATAATGTCCTCCAGGTTTATTCATGTTGTCACATATTGCAAGATTTCTGTCTTAAGGCTGAATAATATTCCACTATATATATATGTGTGTGTGTGTGTGTGTATATATATATATAATTTTTATATATCACATTTTTTATCCATTCATCCATCAGTGGACATTTAAATTGTTTCTATATCTTAACTATCATGAATAATACTACAACAAAGTATCCCTTCAAAATCCTAATTACAATTATTTTAGATAAATACTCTGTGGATTGCTGGATCATATGGTTCTATTTTTAATTTTTGTTAATTTTAGTTCTATTTTTAATTTTTGAGAAAACTTCATATGTTTTCCACAGCAGCAGCACCATTTTATATTCTCACCAAGAGTATACAAGGGTTCTAATTTCTCCACATCCTCACCAACAACTTTTGTCTTTTGTTTTGTTGACAATGGTCATTCTAACTAGTGTGAGGTGATATTCCATCGTGGTTTGTTGTTGTTGTTGCTGTTGTTTGAGACTGGGTCTCATTCTGTTGCCCAGGTTGGAGTGCAGTGGCATGACCAGGGCTCACCGCAGCCTGGACCCCCTGGGCTCAGAGCAGCTGGCTCAGAGTGTGCCACTATGTCAGCTAATTTTTTTATTTTTTATTTTTGTAGAGATAAGGTCTCACCGTGTTTCCCAGGCTGGTCTCAAATTCCTGGGCTCAAACAATCCTCCCATCCTTGACCTCCCAAAGTTCTGGGATTACAGGAATGAGCCACCATGCCTGGCCCTCTATTGCAGTTTTGATTGTACTTCCCTGATAATTAGTGATGTTAAGCATCTTTTCATTTACATATGAGCCGTTGTATGCCTTCCTTGGAGAAATGTCTATTCAAGTCCTTTGCCCCTTTTTAATGGGATTATTTGTTTTTTGTTTTTGAGTTATAGGAGTTCCTTGTATGTTTTGATTATTTACCCTTTTCAGGTATAAGGTTTGCAAATATTTTCTCCCATCCCAGAGGTTGCTGTTTCACTGTTAGTTTTTTTCTATGCTTTGCAGAAGCTTTTTACTGTTATATAGCCACGTGCTTGTTGCCTATGCCTTTGGTGTCATATCCAAGAAATCATTGTCAAGACCAATGTCATGAATATTTTTCTTGATTATATTCTAGGAGCTTTGTAATTTCAGATTTTACATTTCAGTTTGTAATTCAATTTGAGTTGATTTTTGTGAATGGCATAAAACAAAGATCCAATTTTATTTTTTTTCTTGCATATGGTTTTTTTCAGCTGAACAGACGACACTTTCTTCACTGTGTATTCTTAGCACCCTTGTCAAAGACTCAGCACCCTTGTCAAAGATCAATTGACTGTAGGTACATAATTTATTTCTGGTCCATCTATTCTGTTCCACTGGTCTATGTATCAGCCTCTATGCCGGTATCATGCCGTCTTAATTACTGTAACTTTGCAATATATTTTGAAATCAGGAAGCGTTATACATCAATTTTGTTTTTCTTTCTCAAGATTCTTTTGACTCTTTGGTGGCTCCATATTCATTTCATTTTATTTAATTTTTTAAATTTTTAACTTTTCTTTATTTCAATGACTTTAGAGGGTGCAAATAGTTTTTGGTTACATGGCTACAATGTATAGTGGCAAAGAAGTGTACCCACCATCCCAACCTGTGCACATTGTACTCAATAGGCGATTTTTTCGTCCCTCCACCCTTTTTCTTCCTCCTCCTCTGAGTCTCCAATGACCATTATACTATTCACTGTGCCTTTGCAGATTCTTAGTTTAGCTCTTCTTATAGGTGAGAACATGCGGTGTTTGGTTTTCTGTTCCTGAGTTAGTTCGCTTAGGATGATGTTCTCCAGTTCCGTCCATGTTGGTGCAAAAGACATTATTTTTTAAAAAAATATTTATATCTTCTTAAAACAGCCTTCACATTGGTTTTCCTGCCAGAAATTTTTTTTTTTTTTTTGAGTTGGAGTCTCACTCAGTCGCCCAGACTGGAGTGTAGTGGCCACTCCCGGCCACCGCAGCCTTGACCTGCTGCGCTCCGGCAATTCTTCTGCCTCAACCTTCCAAGTAGCTGGAACTACAGGCGCACATTACCACGCCTGGCTAATTTTTTTTTTTTTTTTTTTTTTAATTGTAGAGATGAGGTCTTGCCAAGTTGCCCAGGCGGGTCTTGAACCCTTGGGCTCAGGCAATTTACTCACCTTGGCCTCCCAAAGCGTGGGATTACAGGCTGAGCCACTGAGCCTGGCCCAGAAATTTCTTAATTCACACCAAATCCTCCCTAGTAATCCATTCATTACATTGTAGCGGAATAATTTCTTTTGTAGAAACAAGCAGTTTGGATCATGTTCTCCCAAGACATCCTGTTCCTTAACCCACATACTTCTTGCCGATTTGTGAACATGCTCTGCCTTTTCTCAAGTCTGTGCCAACAATGCACCTTTCCCTATGCTTTTCCAAGCACACCAGTCCTCATTCTTAAAGACCTGGCTTAAAAATTGTCTCGCCTGTGGTACCTTCTCTGACACTCCCGGA
The DNA here is from genome assembly GCA_963574415.1 of Tarsius wallacei. Lineage (NCBI taxonomy): Eukaryota > Metazoa > Chordata > Mammalia > Primates > Tarsiidae > Tarsius > Tarsius wallacei. The sequence continues at coordinate 8,424 of CAUYQG010070595.1, read as the reverse complement.
TCTCATAGTCCTTGCCTTCTCAGTTCCCCAGGATTTATTTGTCTAGGCAAGATGTGTAGAGACGTCTTTAGAAGTTACATATATGCATACGTAACTAAACGACTATGAATGTGAATACATTCTACATATACATGCACACATAATTTTCCTACTTTTAATAATGCATATAAATAACAAACATACTATGTAAGTCACATAAATTACATACATCTCAATGAAATTGATATCTTTTTAAAAGTTCTTAGCTTAACACAGTTTTTCTTGCTGCTTCATTGTTTAAAAAACTATCCTTCTGACATACTTTTGCATGTGGAGAATGTTGCCTGTCTAGCATTATTCGAAGAGGCATTTATCATTTTCTCTAAGATCTGTCAAGAGATATGGCTTGCAGATGTTACAGTGGGACTAATTTTGACTAACGCTGCTAAGCCTTTGTGTGTGTTATATGTGTGTCTGTGTGTGTGCGCATTTGTGCGCACTTATACAAACAGAGGATCCCTACTGATGGATGTTCCTAGATGGGTGCCCTCAAGCAGAGTAGAGGGCAGGGTGGTGCCACCAGTCAAGTTCTCTTCTGGTGAATAAGAATAATCTTGGAACACTGTGAAGTGAAGTTCTAACCACATGGGCTTTCAGAGTTACTGATTACTAAGGATCGACCCCCTTAACAAGGCTTGCTATCAGCAATGGCGAATCACTGGAGGTTTTTTTATTGGTTTAGTTTTTTGTGTGTTTTGCATGTGTGTTAATGTCTGATTTTTAAAAAAAATTACCTGGAATTGATAAAATTATTGTTTTAGAAAGGATATACTGGATATAGTTGACGAATTGGAGGTAATAAAAACTCAAGACCAATGAAAAAGACTCTTGAAAGTCTAGCATGAGATGAAGAGGCCCAGAACTAGGACAACGAGAATGGCAAGACAGTAGATAGTTAGTAGAGAGGATGATTCAAGGGAGAATTTATTCATTTAGAAACATTTACTGCCGTTTATTATACCATGGAGACTGGAAGTTGAAAAGCTGAGCACTGCTGGTGGTCATCTGACATGCTGCTCCATGATGGAGCAGGGCAGAAGGGCCCTGGAAACAGGAAGTGACTGCTCAGTCTAATGGGGGTGAGGGGGATGGACTGAGGGTGGGCCTGAGCCTTTCTATAAGCCAAAGGAAACCAAGAAGTGACTGCTCAGTCAGGGAGCAGGGGGTGGACTCAAGGTGGGTCTGGGCCTATTTGTAAGCCAAAGGAAAATATCTCATAGAGAAGGAGGGGTTTATTTATGATCTAGGAGGAGAGAGGGAGTAAGTAATAAAGTGAAACAGAGGAGGTTGGAGTAGGTCAGTTTTGACTACAAGGAGAGGCATTTGAAGGACTTCAGATGTCCAGCAAAAAAGATTTGCTGGATAGTGAGGAGAAGAATACATCAGAGTTGCACAATTTATCAGTTTTGTATGGCTCAAAGAGTGGTGGTATCATTTGTGATAAAGAGAAGATGAGTTTGTTTTGAACACATTTGAGCTTGAGACCGTGGGGTTCAATAGGAGGCCTGCTCTGAAGGCTGGAAAGGTTGTCCTGTGAAGGATGTGGGTGTATAGGCTTGTTGATTAAAGAGGGTATAGCAGTAATGTCATTGATGATGCAGAGGGCATGTCTGCAGGACTTTGCAGTTTGTGAAATGGTGGAGTGAGAAGCCCAGGCCCCCATTGCAGGGTGTGAGATTTAAGACAATTCTTTCCCCTGCATGTGGTACCATAGCCACCTCGTCCTCACATCTTCTGTAGGTGACACATTTATCCAGGCTCTCAAGTGTGGGCGTGGTGGTAGAGGTTAGACCTGGCATGTGGAACATAACCAGTGTTAGGAGCAGAGCTGTACTTCTTAGCTGAGGATGGGTTCTCAGGAGACCTGGCAGGGAGCCCTAGGGCGAGGGGTACCAGCCTCCTGGTGCAGATCTCATGGGCGGTGCAGACCATTGGCCAGTCTGTGCTCTCCACCAGAGCGCCGCAGGGCAGCCCTGGGTGGGATTGAAGCCAGCCTGGAAGTCTGTGAAATGCATTACTGTCTTCTCTGAGTTCATTGACACTTCATTCTGGTGGGAACTCAAATACTGAAAACTGAAAACTCCACTGTGGTCTTTCCCATGGTTGAGACCAGGAGCAGGATCCAGCGGGTGCTCTGGGCTCTGCCACTTTGCAGATGCAGTTGCCTGCCTGTTGGCTTGACCTCTCAGGGGGCATCAGTGGGGGAGGGCATGGCCTTTAGCAAAGACTCCCCATTTTCCTGGCTGTGATGAGGGGCCAGAACCAACTACACTCCCAGTGACCCCCCGGGCTTCATCCTTAGCTCTCAATCTTAGATTTTCAGAATGGTTGGCTGGAAAATGCACCCCCCCCTCATGGGATGTGGTGGGCAGGTGAGGTGTTGTCTTCTGTACACATAAACCTCAAAACACACAAGAAGCATCTCCATCAAGAGGATGGTGACAGGTAAGGAAAGCTTGGAGTAGAGCCTAGCGTTTATTTTGGCCATCATGCCAGGGCCACAGACAAATGAGAAAGCCCAGGAACTATGTGGTTCAGGGGATTATGAGTACTTTCTGTTCTCTTGGCCTGGAGACTTGGGTGTACTGATATCCTGGGTGTAATGGTATATACCATTACATATATACTGAGAATCAGGTCCTCAGAAGAGCGGGTGTGGTTGCTCACTGATATGGGTGGCCAAGGAGAAGCCGGATTATAAAGTCAGAATGTCTAAACAAAGGAATTCTTAGTCCAAAGGGGCAAGGAAAATTCTGGATGAGAGCCAGCAAAATTGACCAAGGAGACCAGATAAGGAAGTATCAAAGCAGAGGGCAGCAAGTGAGCAGGGGATTTCTCCAGGCTCTAATATTCTCCCTGAATCTCTCCTTCCACATGCTTCCATTTGGATACAAGCTTAGCTCGTTGGACAGTAACATTTATTGAGGATTGGCTTTGTACCAGATGATTTTTTCTTCTTTTTTTTTCCATTTTTTTAGTTGGAGTCTCACTCCTTTGCCCAGGCTGGAGTGCAGTGGCATGCATGTTCACGGCCACCCCAGCATCGACCTTCTGGGCTTCAGCCATCCTTCCACCTCAGCTTTCCGAGTAGCCTGGAACTACAGACGTACGCTACCATGCCTGTAGTCCAGCTGTTTTTATTTTATTTTATTGAAGAGACGAGGTCTCACCAAGTGGCCCTGACTGGTCTCAAACTGGCGGGCTCAGGCAATCCACTCTTCTCGGCCTCCCAAAGTGCTGGGATTACAGACTGAGCCACCGAGCCCAGCCCCAGATGATGTTTTATGTGTTGGGGCCATAGCAGTGAATGAGATAACAGAGTCTTACACCCCCTGGGGAGCCTACAGCTTAGGGGGAAGGTGGAAGCAGTAACTCATATGCACACAACAGTGATTCCTTACTGATGAGTTCCCATGAAAAAGAAAAACGGGAGAAACAGCTCTGTGGGGTGTGACTTGTTCCAGAGATGTCTCTTTAAGCTAGGGTGGCCACAAGCCCTCTTTCAACAGATGACACTCAAGTTGAGTCCTTAGTGATGAGGAGAGAGCCACATTAAGGGCAGGGGAAGGGAGAAGAGAATGGGGCTTGCAATTTGACTACTCTGAGTTTGGGGTGCCTGTGGGGTGGAACTCCTGAGCTGGCAGGGCGGCGACTTTGCTTCCCTGTGCTCAGACCTCAGTCTGGGCTGAAGGCGTGAGGGGTCTTCCCGACAGAGCATGTTCAAGTCCGAAGGGCTGATAGGATTGTACTTGCACACTTTCTAGAGCTCCTTTAGTCATGTCTGTTTGCCTAGAGATTAACTGCACGTACAATTCTTACTTTAAATAGAAAGATTTGTTTAAAATTAGGCAGAACTTTGGGGCATGAATACAGTTTTGTGTGTGCATTTTTTGGTATGTGTTTCTGGACTGTGTGTGCACTGATTGACAAGCTCCCCCGTCATGCACTTGATGGCTGAAAGACAGCAGTTCTCAAAGTTTTCAACTTAGATCCTGACAAATTGAAATTTTTCTAAACTCATTATAGAATCTACTCAAGTGTGCATATACAGTCATAGGTTTCTGATCTTCAGATTTATTAAGAGTCTCTGAAACTTCTCTCTTAGTAAATGTGTTGTATTTGAAAAAGATTGCTGGGACGTGTGTAAAGGACCATGTAGTTAACACACATCTGAGGTTCCAGAGCTCTGTGAGGTAGGAAGGTATTGTATTCTTGCCTTTACAGTTGTATAGGTTAAAACTTTGGACTACAAAGTGACTTGCATGGGGCAGCACAACTAAAACTTCTTAGGGCCAGGCTTAGAAGATAGGACTTTAATTTATATGCCAGGGCTTTTCCCATTACTTCAGTGATTCGCAGTCTTATCTTGGCTACACATTAGATTCATCTTGGGGAGTTAAAATAAAAAAAACAAAAGCAAACCAAAAAACGCTATGCCCAGGTCTCACCTCAGTGACCTGGACAATGATGTGTGTGTGTGTGTGTGTGTGTGTGTGTGTGTGTGTGTGAATGAATGAATGCATGTGCCTGTGTGTCGTTGTGTATTTAGAAAAAAACCAAACCAAGCCAAAGCCAAAAGCTCTCTAGGTGATTCCAGTGTGCAGTGGTAGCTGTGAGCCACATTGCCTTGCCGGGAGCTGGGTTATCAGAGGTATTGTTTCCTTAACTCCAAGAACCAAGCAGTATACTTCTCATGACCTGGGGAAGGAGAGCCTCTCTGCTCTCCCATGAGTCTCGAGCCCTTCCTCCTACTGTGACTTTCTCTCTGCGGGTTGTGAGTCTGAAGTCATTGCCACTCTTTGTCTGGCATCAGTGTTCTCTCTGCTTCTACATGAGACCAGTGAAGCTGGACCAACTCTTCCTGCAGCACAATTTATTTATTTTCCCTTTACGAAATTTCTTTTTAAATTTTATTTTAAAGATGTGGGGTACAACTCAAGATTAGGTTTACAAATGGTCATCGTGCAGGGAAAGTTTGGGCCTCCCTTTGGGCCTCACTTTGCCTGGTTTGAGATCAGGTGCCCTTATTAATGTTATGTGTATTGTCATCCCCCGTCTCACCCCCAACCCCATCCCCGCCAACTCTTGGCAGTTTTCAGCTACTGCCAATCCCTGTCTTGTAGTATTGTGGTAAATGTTCAGGGTCTGCTTATGAGTGAGAACATGTGGTACTCAGTTCTTTGTTCTGTGATAAATCACTGAATATTATAGACTCTAAATCCATTCATGTTGCTGCAAAGTCCATAATTTTGTTTTTCTTTATGGCTGTGTAATTTTCCATCATGATGTATATGTACCACATTTTTTAATCTAGTCCAGTGTCAATGGGCAGCATGGTTGATTCCATGTTTTTGTGATTGTAAATAGCCTGCAGCACAATTTAATCACTACCCAAAACTGTCCATACAACTTTTTTGTTTTAATATAAGAGGGAACTTTGTCCAATTTTAGGTTTGCCTTTGTGTTTTTTGCCCCATTCTGTGCTGTAAAATTATCTCTGGTGATTCCATCATGTTTCTGAATGCTGTTAATGCAGGGCTATCTGTACAATGAAAAGAGTTTCTTCCCTAGTTTGCTCACTGTTAGCTAGTGAGTACATGTTGGCTTCTAACTGGACTGGATTGCTTGAGCTACTCAGGGCATGATCCCAGATAGAGCCAGTCTGTTTTCTGGTACCAGGCTTGATACGATATGTGCAGAATTTGAGTTCAGCCTTTAGAAATTCTTAGTGACTTGGACAGTACAGTCTTTTGACTGTTGAACTGATAATAAACAGGAAATTAGAGGCTGGATTTTGTTCATTTCTTGTCTTTTTAAGTTTACTTTTTAATGTTTTACAAAAGTGTTAAAGTGATCCATCCTCACAGATTAGTTCAGAAGCCATGGATTGGTTCTCCAAGCCCAGTAGGTATTGAGAGGACTAATGACCGTTCCACTTTTTTCACAGGAGTAGGGGAAATTGGCGACTATGTTGAGGATATCGAAAAACAACTGTAAGTGGTAAAGTTCAAGTTCTGGCAGTGGGGATCCTCCTACAGCTACGCCTCCATCTGTAGTATATATGTCTAAACCTACTTCTGACACACTCTCTGCCCCATCCCCCTGGGCTGCAGTTTGCATGTGCATGTTCTTTAGCCCTTTGAAGACAGGAGCATTTTGATAGGTTTAATGTTGGTTTTTGACCAAGAGTGAAATACTAAAGAGGAAAACGGGTTTCCAGGTTGTTTTGGCAGCTTATGCTCCATTTTGAGCGATTAAGGCCAAGTCAACTAAGTATTTCATCAGGTGGTATTGTCACACGTATTTTGGCTCCACATTGTTATGTTATAGAAGATATATCATTTTCTAAAGCATATTGAGGCAAGAAAGCGTCCTCAGTGTTGACTCTTTTCTATTGCACGTTGTTTTAGGCAATCAGACTTCCGTTTGCTTGTCCTAATGGGGCTGCATTGAGCTTTTGACAGGCAGAAGGGAATCTTGCTTGATTCCATCTTCTTCTTGCAGAGTCCCCCAGGCAAGCCCCCTTCCCTCTTTGTATCATGAGTCTTTTGTAAGAATAAGGCATGTTCCTCCTAGAAAGGTGAACACGTACCACCAGCGTGAGAAGGGACGCTCACCTTTTCATGTTTCTAGCACTGCGGAGCTCATTTCCGGTGCATTTCCCTCTCCACATTTTTGCTTCATTAAAAATTATAAAAGTGTCAACATATTGGGAAGGCATAATTCTGTGTGCTTATTTAAATAAGCCATTTTTTTTCTGTTTATAAATGTTTAGAAAGCAGAGAAAACTTACAAAGTTGAAAATTTTAAATATCATTCAGACTTATATCAGGGATAATTTTTAACTTTCACCTTATTTACTTTTTAAAAATTGAATTCATGTCATAATTTTTTAAAGCATACCTGGTGTAGGCATTGTCACAGGACCTGGATGAGAGAAAAGTTGATAAAACACTACTTATGCAGGTTATTCAGTATGAAGTTCAGAGATGTGAAAAATTATTTCTCACATTCCTAAGCCAAGAAGAAAGAAAGAAAAAAAGAGGCTATTATATTGCTCTATGTAACTTCTTCCCTTTAAAGAGAAAAATGCCTTTTAAATTTAGTGGTTCTCCTGGAATATTGTCCCAAATGGGTGTAAAATCATTGAGCCACTATCAGTAAGTGCTAGAAAGAATACCACTGCTACTGTCTTAAGTGTCCAACTAAAATATTTTGACTGTGGGTTGAAACATGTATTTCTAGGTATGGGGCAGAGCAGGGAAAGGCACAGGTCAGGAATGCTCTAGCGGGCCTTTCTTTGTTCTTGAACTGCACATTATGCCTCGCTACACTTGGTCTATCTGGATTACTGGCACTGGGCTGGGAAAGCCCACCATCTCCTTAGACCATGGCATCCGCATGCTTACATTTTAACTTGAATTCATCCTTGGTAGCCTAGAGTGGATCTTAGAACTGTGCCTCCTTCTGGTGGTGGGTAGGGTTTGTCTCCTCTAAGGTGTGCTCAAGCCCTGGCCTCTGGTACCTGTGATTGTGACTTTATTTGGAAATAGATTCTTTGCAGATGTCATCCGATTAAGACGTGGTCATATTGGATTACGCTGGGTCCAATAATAACTAGTATCCTTATGTGAATGTGGTAATTTGGGTACAGAGACGGAAGACACAGGGGGAAGAAAGCTGTGACAGTAGAGGCAGATTTTGGAGGAACTTCAACCAGGCAGGGAGCACTGAGGATTGCAGAGCTAGGAAGAAGCAGGGAAGAATTCTTCCCCAAGCCTTCAGAGAGCATAGCCCTGCCAACACCTTTTCCTAAGATTTGCAGCTTCTGGAACTATGAGAGAATACATTTCCGTGGCTTTAAGCCTGTTTGTGGTGCTATGTTACCTTAGCCCTAGGAGCCCCCCACACCCCTCAGGAACATGGGCTCCTCATTTTCTGGATTCTCTCGAATTATGTTATCTCAGCTTTCTTAAATGTAGGTATAATCTTTTTAATACACTGTTTCTCCTTTAGAAACCTATAGACATTGTTCCATGGCCTTCTGCCATGTTGTATTGCAGAAGTCTTGTGGTTATCCTGAGTTTTGATGTTTTTATATGTTCTTTATTCTACCTATATCTAGACAAGCGTCATTTTATCGTCCTCCCCGACCCCCAAATGTGGTAAACTCTTTTGTTTTACTTATTTTTTTTTTCCCCTATAAGCAAGAAAATATACTTCGTGGTCTCGGTGTGGGGGGGGGGGGGGGGGGGGGGGGGGGGGGGGGGGGGGGGGGGGGGGGGGGGGGGGGGGGGGGGGGGGGGGGGGTGGGGGGGGGGGGGGGGGGGGGGGGGGGGGGGGGGGGGGGGGGGGGGGGGGGGGGGGGGTGGGGGGGGGGGGGGG
>CAUYQG010070593.1:0-11949 GCA_963574415.1 Tarsius wallacei | reverse complement strand
AGACCTCATCTCTACAATAAATCAAAAAATTAGCCGGGCGTGGTAGCACGCGCCTGTAGTTCCAGCTACTTGGAAGGCTGAGGCGGAAGGATCGCCGGAGCCCAGCAGGTCGAGGCTGCGGTGGCCGGGAGCGGCCACTGCACTGCAGTCTGGGTGACAGAGTGAGATTCCAACTCAAAAAAAAAAAAAAATAATAATAATAATAATAATAACGACATGTAAGGTACTATTCTATTCATCATACTGGTTGTTATCTGGTTGCTTTATTTATTTATTTCCTCTATTGTGTTGGTGTTCTATAAAGCCTATGAGCTTTATGATTTTTAGCATATTTCTACTGGTGTGTTTTTTCACCTTTTGTTTCAGTATTAAGAACTCCTTTAAGTATTTCTTGTAGAGCTGGTTTAGCGGTGATAAATTCCCTTAGTGTTTGCTTATCTATAAAGGACTTCATTTCACCTTCATATGAAACGTAGCTTTGCAGGATACAAAATCCTTGGCTGACAGTTATTTTGTTTCAGAAGATTAAAGATGGGGCCCCAATCCCTTCTGACTTGTAGGAGTTCTTCTGCGAAGTCTGCTGTCAGTCTGACAGGCTTACTTTTGTAAGTTATTTGATGCTTTTGTCTCACTAATCTTAAAATTATTTCCTTCACATTAACTTTGCATAACCAGATGAAAATATGCCTGGAGATAACCTTTTTGCAATGAATCTTCTGTGGGTTCCTTGGGCTTCTTGTACCTGGATGTTTAGATCTCTGGCAAGACCAGGAAAGTTATCCTCCATTATTCCCTCAAATAGGTTTTCCAAACTTGTTGCTTTTTCTTTTTCCTCAGGAACACCTACGATTCTTTTTTTTTTTTGCGTTGGAGTCTCACTGTCACCCAGACTGGAGTGCAGTGGCCGCTCCCAGCCACTGCAGCCTCGACCTGCTGGGCTCTGGCAATCCTTCCACCTCAGCCTTCCAAATAGCCAGAACTACGGGCGCGCGCTACCACACCCAGCTAATTTTTTTGATTTATTGTAGAGATGAGGTCTCGCCAAGTTGCCCAAGCGGGTCTTAAACCCACGGGCTCAGGCAATCCACTCACCTCAGCCTCCCAAAGGCGCGGGATTACAGGCTGAGCCACTGAGTCCGGCTACCTATGATTCTTATGTTTGAATGTTTTACATAATCCCACATTTCTTGAAGACATTGCTCCATTATCTTGATTCTTGTTTCCTTATTGTTGTCTGCTTGGATTAATTCAAAAGCATTGTCTTCAAGCTCTGAAAGCCTTTCTTCTGCTTTTTCTAGTCTACTGTTAATATTTTCCACTGTATTTTGTACTTCCCTAAATACTTCTTTCATTTCCAAAATTTCAGCTTGTTTTTGTTTTAAGTTATCTATCTCTTTGGAGAATTTTTCAACCGTGTCCTGAATAGTTTTTAAAATTTATTTATGTTGGTTTTCTATTTTATCCTGAAATGCATTGATCAATGTAATCACCAACATTTTGAATTATATGTCTGAAATTTCAACAATTTCATTTTGGTTAGAATTCATTGCTGAAGAGTTGGTGTGGTCTCTGGGGTGTTGGGGAACTCTGTTTTTTCCTATTATCAAAAATATTTTTCTAGTTCCTTCTCATTTGGGTAGATAGCTTTTGTGAGGAGAGTTTCTCAATTGCCAGATATGGCAACCCTGTGCTGTGTACCTGCACAGATACACATCCTAAGTGGGCAGAATGGCTTGGGAAGTGTCGGTTAGCTGGCGTTTGGGATCAGGACTTCCTCAAAACTGAGGTATTGTATGGGTATGGTTGGCTGAACTGTTAACCTCTGGCCAGGAGGTGGCGCTTGTGGGAGAAAGCCAGCTGCCACGGTGACCAAGGGTTCCTCCTTGGTGAGTGTTGCTCAGAGAAAGTGCCCAGTCAGCCTAGATGGAGGACAGGGCTCTGGGGATTTCCCAAGTTCTGTTTTGAGCCTTTTGGGTTCATGCAGTGGAAAGGTTCCTATGGCAACATGTCCCACCTGGCTCCTGTCTTGACCTCAGACAACCTCTGATCTGAATGACAAGGTCAGCTGGCCTTAGGGCCTCAGGTGTTCTCGGTCAACCTGCCAGCCAGAAACTGTCTGCAGCTGCAGAGTTTGCCCTTGGGTTCTGTTCCTTCCAAAGCCAGCTGGAAAGCAACCACCTCACCCTGCAAGTGTTGAATTCCTAGGGAATGGCAGCTGGTGCTGCTCTTGGCTTCTTTCCTGGACACTCCACAGCAGAACACGACTGTGGAGAAGGAGGTTTCCTATGAGGGACTGAGGCCCCGGGAGGCTCAGGAGTCTTGCAAATTGGTGGCAGGAGCACAGAACTCCTGAATTCCCCTCACTCACTTTCCCCACTGTTCTGGAGGCTGTGGTAGACAGTGATGGTGCAGGCAAGAGTCTAGACATTTCTAGCCCAGGTTGGTGGATTTTTTTCTACTTTGCTCTGAGTAGTTATTATCAGTCCTTTGGAGATTCGTGCTGCTGGATCCGTTCCTCCCTGGACGTTGAGGAATCTCTATCTCAGTTTACTCTGTAGGAGAAACTCATTGTAGCTGCCTCATGTAGGCCATCTTAATCCTCTCCCCAGTTAAGTTACTTGAAAATAGTTTGGTCCTTTTGAGGTTTCTCGTCAAGCTTTGTTCATGAGACAAGAATAACTTGTAGTTTAGAGTTAATTTTGCCTCATTCCTGAAGCAATACCCTTATGTGCATTCTATCTCAAGTCCCATGTATTATCAGTTTTTTTCACTCTGGCTGGTGGATTCCTCTAAGCACCAGACATTGCTCTCTCTGTTTATCTCTGGTGGCTCTTTCCATAGACATCAGTGGTTTCTTCACATGTATTCACGGGTCATTAAAGATTCAAGGAGAGCTCTGCAGATGTCTGAAGTCTCTTTCTCTTTGAGGCTCTCTCTTTTCTTTTTCTTTTTTTTTTTGGCGGGGGGGAAGGATTTATTGAACAGGCAGAAAAGCTCCCAGAGTGGGAAGGGACCCCCTGGGGTCCTCCTGCCAGGGGGCCCTGGCAACCCCCTCTTCTTTCTTCTTTTCTCTTCTCTTTCCCTCTCCCTCTCCCTCTCTGTCTCTGTTTCTCTCCCTCCCTCCCTCCCTCCCTCCCTCCCTCTCTCTCTCTCTCTCTCTCTCTCTCTCTCTCTCTCTCTCCTCTCTTCTCTCTTCTCTCTTGTCTCTGTCTCTCTCCTCCCGTCTCGGCCTCCTAGAGTGCTGGGATTACAGTCGTGAGCCACCGTGCCGGCTTGTTCCCTCGTTTCTGCCTGGCCAACCTCACCTTGTTGGCTAGGATTCCCCCATCCCTGCTCCTGTTCACGTCCACTTCCTGATCTTCTGCAGCCCTGTCCTCTCAGGCCCTCAGTGGTCAAGGGGGCAGCTTGGACATTCCACTAGATCTGAGTTCAAATCCCTGCGAGGCAAGTCCCTGTCATTTACTGGGAAGGCTACAACATGCCCAGCGTTTTCCATTGGATCCCAAGATCCTTGTCTGCCCTCACAGAGGAAGACACTGAGGTGTGGAGCAGGGACATAGACTGTCTCCTGGACACATTTAGTCAAACGATAGCCTCCTGACCTTTTTTTCTTTTAAAGATGTGGGGTACAATTCAGGGTTAGGTATGTAAGTGGTCATCATACAAGTAGAGTTTAGGTACCCTTATTGGTGTAATGTACCCCCCGCCTCCGTCCCCTGGCAGTGTCCTGCCAATCCCTTTTTATTTTTTATTTTTTTAAATTATTTTTTGAATAGGAGTCTCACTCTGTCGTCCAGGCTGGAGTGCAGTGGCACACTCATGGCCACCCCAGCATAGACCTGCTGGGCTCTGGCGATCCTTCCATCTCAGCCTTCCAAGTAAATGTAACCACCGGAATACACCACCACACCCAGCTAATTTTTTTTTTTTTTTTTTAGAAAACAGGATTTATTAAGAGGACAGGGGCAGGGTGGGGCAGGGTAGGGGGAAAAAGAGGACAGAAAAACACCCACAGTGGGAGGGGACCCGAAGGGGTTGCCCTAATTTTTGATTTATTGTAGAGATGAGGTCTTGCCAAGCTGCCCAGACTGGTCTCAAACCCCTGGACTCAGGCAATCCTCTCGCCTCTAGCTCCCAAAGTGCTGAGATTACAGGCATGAGTCACCATACCTGGCACCAATCCCTATCTTTTTTTTTTTTTTTTTGAGTTGGAGTCTCACTCTGTCGCCCAGACTGGAGTGCAGTGGCCGCTCCCCGCCACTGCAGCCTCGACCTGCCGGGCTCCGGCGATCCTTCCGCCTCAGCCTTCCAAGTAGCTGGAACTACAGGCGCGCGCTACCACGCCCAGCTAATTTTTTGATTTATTGTAGAGATGAGGTCTCGCTTGCCCAGGCGGGTCTCGAACCCGCGGGCTCAGGCGATCCACTCACCTCAGCCTCCCAAAGGCGCGGGATTACAGGCTGAGCCACCGAGCCCGGCTGAATTGTTGTAGATTTTATTTTTTCTTGTTTTCATCCTTTATTCGAAAGATAATGCTACTGATATGGCTTCCAAAAGGCATGGGACCTCTTGGTATTTCCAGTATAAGTGATAGGCTTATGTTGTTCCACGTACTCTTTCCTCCTTCTCTTCCCTTGTAGTTAGTTGTTTAGCTCAGAAAGCAGTTTGGCCCAAGTTAAGAATGGAATATCAGCCATGGAAGAAAGCTAACAGGTCCCTATAGAGGTCATTCATTCATGCATTAGCAAATATTTATTGAGTGGCCACTATGTGTTTATCCTAGGTGCTGGAGATAAAGCAGTGAGCAAAAGGGACAAAGCATTTGCGATCTTGGCATTTTCGTTCAAGTTTGGTGAGTAAACCCAAAACTTGACCCTCACTGGCACCATTCCTTCCCAACCAAGGTACAGCCTTTTGGCTACAATCTATTACCCACAAAATATGGCATTAAATAGTCCCCTGGTGGTCTGAAAAAGTTACATCACCCTCAGCAAGAGCAACAGCATTTGTCACAAGTTACCTTTCTTGATAATATAAAACATTTTAAGATATAAATCCTGACATCCAGATTTTGCAGTCTAGTTGAGTTACAAAATAGGCACCCAAGAGGATGACACAGAGGAAAGAACAGCGCTTTGAGTTATGGAGAATTCTGTCTTGTGAAATGTATCTAAATCTTTCTAAGTCTTAGTTTTCTTTTCTTTCTTTTCTTTTCTTTTTTTTTTTTTGATTTGGAGTCTCACTCTGTCACCCAGACTGGAGTGCAATGGCACCATCATAGCTCACTGCAGCCTCAATCTCTTAGGTTCTGGTATTCCTTTTACCTCAGCCTTCTGAGTAGCTTGATCTACAGGCATGTGCCATCACGCCCGACTTATTTTTTTCATTTTTTTGTAGAGACAAGGTCTTGCTATGTGGCCCAGGCTGGTCTAGAACTCCTAACCTCAAGAGATCTTCCTGCCTCAGCCTCCCAAAGTGCTGGGATTACAGCCATAAACCACTCAGACTGGCCTTGAGTCTTACTTTTCTTACCTGTAAAAGTAAGAATAATGATACCGACTTTACAGGGCTTGTGAGTGTCAGAAATGATGTGTGTACAATGTATGACGTAGTATACATTAATTTTTACTAATTAAATTGTTGAATCAAATTATTAATTCCTGCTATAGATTAAATTTTTAAATAGCAGAATAGGATTCAGCAGATAAAAGTATATGGATGATAAAGGTCTGTTTTTTTAAATTAAAGGGTGTTTTGTGCATATGCACATACTCTTATATACACTCTCTTTGAAATTCCAGATATGCAACTATGCCATGTATTACACTGTTCCATCATGGATCCTACTCTGGAAGGAGTAGAGATAAGGAATATCACCAGCTCGTGGGTCTTTATGAGGGCATAAAACCTCAGACATTTAGAATATCTGAAATACCATAATCCAGACACACACTTCCAGATTCCAAAAGAGCTTCAGTAGGTTATGTAAATGATCCATTTAATACCTACTGATATCAAACAACTCCTATGCTACTTTTGACCAAGAATGCCATCAAAATATCACATCTAGTATTTGATTGCTCTATTTATATGAACAAGCACGTGAAAGGTGATTTTTACATGGTCTAATTTTTCCATAAAAGAACGTGGCAACCTTTGTAATTGATAGGCAAAACACTTCAAACTAATTGCTACTCTGATAAAGTCTGAGATCTGTCATTCAATTCAACTAGTCTAATGAGGGAAAAGAATGAATATGTCCTTAAGGTCTCTTTTATGCCTGGCACTGTGCTTGATGCATTCACCCTTTATCTCAGAAATGTGACTGTTGTGGAATCATGTCTCAACTGGCTTAGAGTCAAAAAATATCAGGAGATGGTGGAAAATCGTTATTTGCTCAATAGAGATTTTCTTTCATAACAGATTAGATTGATTTTGTATTTTAAGATAATAAGCCTACCAAAGAATGTGGTCATTTTCACATCACCCCATGAAATGATAGAGTCTGTGAAATTAGGCACAAAGAAAAACACTCCTCACCTCAGTCCTAAGTGAGATGCTGCTACTCATGAACTTCCACATTACTAGCCTACCTTGATCATCCACTATGCTCCAACTTGTGAAGATGTAGACCTAGCTATTCTCTAATATTGCCAAGACAACCTTCTGCTCTAATAATTCTCAGGTCATTGTAAAATCATCAAAGTAAGCAATTAGAACAAGCTACCTGGATTCTCTAGGTAATCAGGAGATGAACCCGGGTTCAAGTAAGGAGTTCATTTGCAACAGAAAGTGTCTTTATCAACTATGGCTCCAGAGGTTTGACAGTTTATGTTTCACAAGACAGGCAAGAGATCAGAGCACTTTTTAAATAGCCTTTTTTTTAAATGCTGCAAATTTATTATAGGGAGCATCCTCATATACTGCTTGTTAGAAATATAACCAAGATTTTCAGGATTATTTCCAACAAATAAAATTAAGGGAAAATATTATAGAAATATTCTTACTACCATCCATCGTTTTTTTTTTTTTTTTGAGTTGGAGTCCCACTCTGTCACCCAGACTGGAGTGCAGTGGCCGCTCCCGGCCACTGCAGCCTCTACCACGCCCGGCTAATTTTTGATTTATTGTAGAGATGAGGTCTCGCCAGGTTGCCCAGGCAGCCAAGTTGCCCAGGCGCATCTCGAACCCGCGGGCTCAGGCAATCCACTCACCTCAGCCTCCCAAAGTGCTGGGATTACAGGCTGAGCCACCGAGCCTGGCTTATCATCCATCTTTCATCTTCAATATTGTAGACAGTATTATTACTTTTCAAAAAAATTGCCAAATATAAAATACTACAGACTGTCAATTCTGTGCAATGTAATTAATCAGTCAATCCTTTGTATTTACTATGTGCCCTACATGAAGTTAGACATTTTGGAAAACACAGGGATAATATGCCATAGTACCTCCTCTTAAGGGTTTTATAATGTAATATTCAGGAAAAAATACTTTCCGAAACAATTATAGAATACTAATGCCTATAATGAAATTCTAAAACTTATATAAACTATGGATGCTATAGAACAGAAGAAAATTAGTGTTCTATTAATATAAAATATACTAGTCAGTATATTTTCATAAAAGTAATAAACTAAACTAGATCTCAGAACAATGTTTTACATCTTTATCGGGCATGAAAGTGGCCTGGGGCCCAGGGCTGAGAATCTGCATTTAAAGAACATCTCCAGTTGATTCCTATATAAGTGGTCCACAGTTTGGCAAACACAGCTTTAAATCATAGGTATGATTTATAAGACTCTCTAGAGCAGTGTTGTCCATCAGAACTTTCTGTGACGATGGAAATGTTTTATGCCTTCACTATCCAATAGGGTAGTCACATTTCAAGTGTGCCTGAGAAACTGAATTTTTACATTTTAATTAAAATAGCTACCTCAGCTCTAGAGAAGAGGGAGAACTTTCTAAAAAAGAGAACCAACATGAGCCAAGCCATAAGTAGGAATGTACCTGAGCAGGATATATAGGTAGGAGAGACAATTGGCTTGCCTAGAAGAGAGATTTTGTATTAGATTATCATGGAGTCAGATTATGAAGAGCCTTGAAGGGAGCCGAGGAAATTCAGTTTCTTGGCACACACTGCTGGTTGCCTAAACAAGTCATTTCCTTATCTTTTTCAATACTAACAACCCCAGAGTTTGCCCATGCTTACTTACCTCAAAGAATGCGCCCAGAGTCTGGGGTAAATCTTGACTATTTTACATCAGTCATGGTAATTTCATTTTCTTTGTCAGTTACTGGCTGATGCATAGCATATGGTGAATTCTCACCTAGGGAATTTGGGACATCTATGTATGTAGGCAAAGTTTTCAAAAAACTAATTTAGCCTGAGGAAAAAGAGCCTTTTTTTCTGACTCCAGTCAAAGCTGGGTGAGGATGTGAGTCTTAGGTGTGCTGCTAATATCTTGGGATAATGAAGATACACGCTGGAAAACAAACTCCAACAAGTTGAAGATGGCAGAAAATGACCAAAAGAACCTTGTTGATGACATGATCAAGCCCCTGAACTAATCCAGGAATTGCACTTCCTCTCTTGCCCCCCATCCCACCCGACATTTCAGTGATACAATGAATTCATTACTGCTTAATATCTTTAGTTTTTTGTTTTATTACATGCAGCTGACAACATTATACCGGGGTACTAATTTTTAGAGTGACACCCTCTGGGAAATGCTAAGGGAGGTAACTGGGAGCTATTGAAGGCATTTGGCAACTGATACAAAACAATGTTCAAGACTTTAAAATGACATTAATGAAAAGCAGATTGAAAGAAAGGAAAGGTAGAGTTAACATTATTTTAATATGCTATTGTTTCTACTTAAAATCTAAACATATTAACGAAAGATTAAAGTAAGTATAATTTCTCTAAATGTTGTACATTCAATTTTTTTGAAAATGAAAAAAATCTTGGAATATGATTTTTCTACATTTGCTGCAATTAATGAGAAGCAGTATAAGAAAATACTGAGAACCAATATGGTGAATCAGAAAACACGCAGGGCTAGCTGGATGACCTTGGGTAAGTCAAGTAAACCCTGCAGCATTGTTCTCCTCTCAGGCTAGATTGATCTGTGGCTCTAAAATCCAATAAAATTGTTTTAAAACAGAGGAACCTCTTTTGAATACAAAATTTCATGCAACTGAAATCAAAATTTAATTTTCTAAGCTGTGTTCTTACCTTTTGGCATATGAGCTGAATCTGAAAGAAAATAAAGGAGAAAGATAGCCCCCTGAATTTTTAAAAAATTAGTGACTACAGTTTTTTGTAGTTGTTTTTGTTTCTGAGTTGCCCAGGCTGGAGTGCAGTGGCACCGTCATGGTTCACCACAGCCTTAACCTCCGGGCTTAGGCAATACTTCCACTACAGGTGCATACCACCATGCCCAGTTAATCTTTTGATTTTCCCTCAAAGTCTCTGAGCAAGCCAGAAAGCCCAGGGAAATCACTGTTTTATAGCTTTCATATAACTTTCAAAACAAAAGTTTCTGCAGAGATTTTCCACTGAATAAATAAAGTAGTTCTGGAAATTTTAATGTGGATCAAGTAGGTTTCAAGTGATAGCTTATTATTATTTGTAAGTTACATTTCCAAACGACTAATAAGACTGAGCATTTTTCATATTTATTGACCATTTGAAATAGTACTTCTGTGAATGGCTAGTCATAGGGTTTGCAAAATACTTTTATGTTTCATAAAATATGTTTATTGCCATTTTGTAAGAGTTCCTTATATACTAGAGATGGCAATCTTTTATCTGGCTATGTAGAGATTTTTTTTCCCCAATCTGCCATTTGTCTATGGTATTTATTTATAGTTCTTTTTTGCTTTACTAAATTTTTAAAATTGTATAATCAAATATGTCTATCTTCTAACACATAGCTCTGGTTTCTTGCCTAACTTAAAAAAATGCCCTTCAGTAAAGTAATGGTTGTTCAGCTGTAGAATATGTAAACTACAGAATATTTTTTATAGGATACTATGTAACTAAAAAGAATAAGTATGAGCTATAACAGTTAATTTAGAGTTATATCCCTTATGGACTAAGTATTAATTTTAAAAAGATGATGTATATTCATATGTACATATATAAAACATGATAGTATATATAAGGTGCTGAAAAAATACAATATACGTAAGATTATATCATCATGGAAAAAGTTATAATAACATAAATGGCAGATTAGTGACATTATTGGCTCAATTGTTGTTGGCCTAATGGCAGATTAGTGTCATTGTTGTTGAAAAAAATGAGTAAAGGAGAAAGATAGCCCCCTGAATTTTTAAAAAATTAGTGACTACAGTTTTTTGTAGTTGTTTTTGTTTCTGAGTTGCCCAGGCTGGAGTGCAGTGGCACTGTCATGGTTCACCACAGCCTTGACCTCTGGGCTTAGGCAATACTTCCACTACAGGTGCATACCACCATGCCCAGTTAATCTTTTGATTTTTGTGGAGATGAGGTCTCACTATGTTGCCCAGGCTGGTCTTGAACTTCTAGGCTCAGGCAATCCTCCCACCTCAGTCTCACAAAGTGCTGGAATTACAGCCATGAGCAATTGCGCCTGGCAGCAGTGACTACAGTTTTTAAAAAACATATTAGGACTGGCTCAGTGGCTCAGCCTGTAATCCCACAGCTTGGGAGGTTGAGGTAAGTGGATTGTCTGAGCCTGCGGGTTCGAGACCCGCCTGGACAACTTGGTGAGATCTCATCTCTACAATAAATCAAAAATTAGCCAGGCGTGGTAGCGCATGCCTATGGTTCCAGCTACTTGGAAGGCTGAGGCGGAAGGATCCCTGGAGCCCAGCAGGTCAAGGCTGTGGTAGCCGGGAGCGGCCACTGCACTCCAGTCTGGGCGACAGAGTGAGACTTCAACTCAAAAACAACAACAAAAACAAACAAACAAACAAAATATTAGGATCTCATCGATGTAAAATTATTTATGCTGGTGAATACATATAAACATGCATGGAGATGCATTAAAAAATGGCCACCAAAATGTCAGTGGTGTTTAACCTAGGATAGTTAGATTTCAAGAAGAAAGGAAGAAGAAGAAGAAAGGAAACAAGGCAGGATGGGGGGGGAGGAATCAAATAGATTTAAATTTACCCTTTCCAAAAAACAGAACTGACTGTAAGGGGAGGGGAGTGGCAGATCTCTGAAGTGAAAAGGCTCCCCTCATCCTCTGATGTGGGTATGAGTTACAATAACAGTCTTTCAGTTTCCTGAATACCCCATAAAGATGTAAGTATAAACTTACAAACTTGCTATAAGTAGTGCTCACTAAATTGGTCTAAAAGTACAGAAAATAAATGCGACATTATACTAATTACACTTTCTTTTCATCTATGACTTACGTAAGTAGAGGCGACAACTTTAGGTGATTCAGCTCAATAAAAACTAAACTTACAGAATGATGAATTCGAGGAATGGTTCTAAGACTTCTGTGTCCACAACGCCTGGGAAGACTGTTAAAATGCACATTCGAGGCAATTATCAATAACTCAAAAAATAACAGTTGCTGGAGAGGATGTGGCGAAAAGGGAACACTTCTACACTGTTGGTGGGAGTGTAAACTAGTGCAACCTCTGTGGAAAGCAGTGTGGCGATTCCTAAAAGCTCTAAACACCAGCCTCCCATATGATCCCGTGATCCCCCTACTGGGAATATACCCTGAAGAACTCAAATCACTTTATAAAAAAGATACCTGCACTCGGATGTTTATTGCAGCATCGTTCACAATAGCAAGAACTTGGAAGCAACCTTGCTGTCCATCAAAAGAGGACTGGATTAAAAAAATGTGGTACATATACACAATGGAATACTACGCAGCCATAAGAAAGAATGAAATCATGAATTTCACAGCAACCTGGATGGAACTAGAGTCTATAATA
>CAUYQG010070592.1:0-13214 GCA_963574415.1 Tarsius wallacei | reverse complement strand
ATTTATTTATTTATTTATTTATTTTTTGAGTTGGAATCTCACTCTGTCGCCCAGACTGGAGTGCAGTGGCCGCTCCCGGCCACCGCAGCCTCGACCTGCTGGGCTCCGGCGATCCTTCCGCCTCAGCCTTCCAAGTAGCTGGAGCTACAGGCGCGCTACCACGCCCGGCTAATTTTTTTGATTTATTGTAGAGATGAGGTCTCGCTTGCCCAGGCGGGTCTCGAACCCGCGGGCTCAGGCAGTCCACTCACCTCAGCCTCCCAAAGGCGCGGGATTACAAGCTGAGCCACCGGCTGGTCTTTTCAATAAATTGAGTTGCACCAGTTCGATAGCAATGTGGGAAAAACCCCCCATAACCTTAACCCTTACCTCACATTATACTCAAAATTCAATTTCAGGAGAAGTTGGAATAGTGATTACTTTGTGAAAGTGCAATTTCTGGTAGGAGTCATGAAAAAGCCTCCTGGAATGCTTGTAATGTTTTAGATTTTGATTTCTAAAGTGGCTAAAGAGGTGTTTTCACTCGGTGAATATGAATGCAAGCTTATTTTTCATATTTGTGCACTCTTCCATATGTATGGTATTCTTTAATTTAAAAATTACTAAGCATCTTTATATTAGACACACTTTTTATTACTATACTTCACACTTTCCTTTAGTTTGGGAAATCTTTATTTTAAAAAGTAGTATATATACACAATGGAATATTATGCAGTCATAAAGAAGGACAAACATATGGACTTTGCAGCAACTTGGATGGATTTAGAGTCTATCGTACTCAGTGATCTATCACAGAAACAAAGAACAGAGTATCATATGTTCTCACTCATAAGTGGACCTTGAACAATTGTCATAATACTATAACAAAGGGATTGGCAGTAGTGGGAAACTGCCAGGGGAGGAGGGGGTGGGAAAACAAAGACTAGAGTACCATATGTTCTCACTCATAAGTGGACCTTGAACAATGTCATAATACTATAAGAAAGGGATTAGCAGTAGTGAGAAACTGCCAGGGGAGGAGGGGGTGGGATTGACAGTTGAGGGAAACTGCCAGGGGAGGAAGGGGCACACTTCATCAACAAGGGTACCTGCATAATGAACATTTATAACCCTGAATTGTACCCCACATCTTTAAAATTAAAAAAATAATAATAATTGGTAACCTATATATGCTAGGCAATATAAGAAAAATAGTATGGCATGCAATGGTCTGATATGATGTTATACATTGACTGAGTGATGAGCACATCTGTCCTCTGCAGACTCAGGAGAGAAAAATCACTCTTACTTGACTGATATTTCAAAACACAGCATCTGGTCATGTCACCTCTCATTTGTAGGCTTTCCATTGCTTACAGGAGAAAGTTCAAAACTCTTTAGCATGATATATAAAAGCATTCATTTTCCAGTGCAGTCTTACCTTCCAGATGTATGTGCCTCCCTTGATGTCACATTCCACCACCCCAGCCTACACCTTTCCACTGAATTGATAAGTCATGTGGAAATGCTCCTAGCATGATTGCATCATTGCTGTTCCCTGTACGTAATAACATCCCTCCCCTCCAGCTCAGCCTGTCAGCCTTCTACTCGCTGTTTAAAGACCCGGTTCACATGTTTCTTTCTCTCTGAAGTCTTCTTTGGTGCACCCAAGCAGAGCAGGGTTTTCCCTTTTTTACACTACTGCTTTGCCTTATAGTTCCAATGATTTGTGATGTTTATTAATTTTAAGCGCAAATTTCATAAGCAATACAAACTATCCTAAAAAAATGAAACTCTTTGTAAAGTTGCAGGATACACAATCAACACGCAAAAATCAGTTGCCTTTCTATACACTAACAATGAACTATCCAAAAAAAGATTAAGAAAATAATCCTGATTACAGTAGCATCACAAAGAAAAGAATATTTAGAATAAATTTAACCAAGGAGGTACAAGATTTGTACACTGAAAACTATAAGACATTGATGAAAGAAGTTGAAGTTACAAATAAATAGAAAGATATCCCATGTTCATGGATTGCAAGAATTAATATCTTTTAAATGTCCACACTGCCGGTCTTAGTCTGTTTTGCATTGCTATAAAGGAATATCTGAAGCTGGGTAATTTATAAAGAAAAGTGGTTTATTTCACTCATGGTTATGTAGGCTTTACAGGAAACATGGCTCTGGTATCTGCTTCTAGTAGGGACCTCAGGATGCTTCCAATCATGGTGGAAGAGGAAGGGGAGCTGGCATGTCATGTGGCATGTTTTTCAGCAATCATATTTTGTGGGAACTATAGAGTGATAAGTCTCCATGAGGACAGCATCAAGCTGGTCATGAGGGATCTTCCCCCACCCATGACTCAAATATCTCCCACCAGGCCTCACCTCCAACACTGAACATTTCCTTAGCTAGCCTGTAAAAGTCAGAATTGCCAAACCATAAGATATTCAGCAGTTTTAAGTAATTCTGTCTCAGCTAACTAGACTGTGTGCTATTGTATTCATTTGTGAAAACTTAAGCTTACCCTAGAGCCTATAGTACACATACAATGGGACCCAGAAATTCTACTCACTGTAGTAAAGGGCTCAATAATTAGGGAATGGATCAATGAACGAACCAATGAGTGACATTCAAGGTAATAGATCTGGCTCAGCTCTCTCTCACAATATGAGATTTTCATTCAGAGCTGTGAAAATTAAAAAGGATCAGTTAGAGAAAAAAAAATAAACTTCAAAAATGATGCCTAAGTGAAGTGAACATTAAATACATATTTATAAGATGATTTTAAGGAAACGAAATGGTGAGACTACAACTTTTAGAGGGCAAGACTCATGCCACAGTATCTAACAAGATAATGGTGACAGAACCTGACCTTGGCTAGGACTATGTATAAAGCAACATGCTACTGCCAGTGAGGCAGTGGCTCATGTTCCTTGTTACACACTGGTACTCGGAACACTTTGTGGCTCTAATTCTCATCATGATTTCCAAGAACAAATGGACATGAGCGGATGTTTTCTCAATTGTTCTCTGATTTTCTACCTTTCCCAGTTACTTGGTAAACATTTAAAAATATGTTACCCAAGAGGACACTGATGGAAGCGGCACACAGGGAGTGCACAATGTGTTCCATGGGCACAGCTGGGGCCCCATGCCTTATTTTGATTTCTGCCAAATAACAGAGTTAGGGTAAAAGAAAGGCTCAAATGCCTCTGACACATTGTTGAGGAGTTCCACTTACATGGCCAAACCAACTGGGCACTATTGACATTTTGGTCAGATAATTCTTTGTTGTGGAGGGCTGTCGTGTGCACTGAAGGATATTTAGTAGCATATCCGATCTCTACTCATGGATCCAGTAGCATTCCCCTGCTGAAAAAATGTCTCCAGACATTGCCAAAAGTCCCCTGGAGACAAAGTTACCTCCAGTTGAGAACCACTGCATTAACTCCATTTTCCTGGTGTTTTAAAGAAATTCCTTTAAAATCCTGTAAAGATTTATTTAAAACTTTGACATGGTCATTTTAACATTGGCCTACCATATCCTAGTTTACAAGATCAGCTTTACAATAATTTCCTTAGCAAATGTGTAGGAGGCCAGGGGATTTCCCCATGTACTAACAACAACAACAACAACAACAACAACAAACAGTGTTTGGATGACAATTATGTGTCTGGGTTGGTGCTAAGTGATTTACACATTATGTAAGTACAAAACCACAAAAGAGCTCATTGAGTAAGTGCCATTATTATCCTCATTTCATATTTGAGATACTGAGGCACAGAGAGGTTAAAGTAACTTCACCCAGGCTACTAAACTTGTAAGTAGCAAAGTCAGGATATAAACCAAGGCAGCCTGACTCCAGAGGGCCACTCCAAACCATCAAAGGGCGCGCACTGCTTCCTCTGCTGTTAGAGAGATTGAGAGATCCTGTAGCAATCTCTGATTGTGTGACATCTTAACTTTTAAACATCTGCTTTGAACAAGGCACTTTGCTAGGTACTGGGTCACAAAGATTAATACACTTGGCTTTTTGTGTCATTGCCCAATGGAAGAGATACATTTAAAAATATATATATATATATTAATACCAATTGATATGTACCTAAAAGTAGATAGGTCCAAAGTAGGAAAACAGACACAGAGAGAATTGGCCTTGAGAATGAATCTTAAATATTAACTTTTAAGAATTTTCTTCTTATTATTACTAATCCCTATAACTGACTCCATCCTTACCCAACCACATTCTTTCCTGTAGTAGTGGAAATACTTCTTGGGTGTTATCTAATAACTAAAGTTGCCTGACCTAGTTAGGAGTTATCATTACTGCAGAGCACCCTCAGGGGAGAGAAAAACTGGAGCTGAAGGAGATCTGGACTGTTAGGATGCCAGCAAGACAGATGATACATGTAAAACATTGAACTGAAGACAGTCCAATGAAGACAGTCTTCACTGAGGTGTTGCTGGGTTAAGGGAATCCAAAAGAAAGGCATGAACACCCAGTGGTATGCCATCACCATTCCAAGCCTGAAGGGACCAGGGGAAGGAGCAGTGTTCCTGAAGTCTGGACCAAGCTGGGTGCCCTAGAGGGACCAGCAGATTGAGTTACAGCTATGCGGGAAGGGAGGATACAATACTTTCCATGTCTGTGGCAAAACAGAGCTAAGATAGTAGAACAAACACCCTGACCTCTCTCTCTTCCCATCCTCTGAGCGTCTTCTGGCTCCTCCCATTTGGCATAAAGCAAGGGAAGCTGCTTTATAAATAACAGCCATAAAGCAAGGGAAGCTGAGTGACATTGTTTGCAGATTCACCTCCAGGACACAAGTAGGGCGGCAAAGGGCAGAGAATCGATGGGAGGGGCTGAGAATTGAGGATTGCCAGCAGAAATGGACACATCCTGGGTATGGGGGAGTGGATATGGGCATTGGAGGAACAATTGCAAGGGACCTCTTGGTTTGGTCAAGAAAGAAGCATGGCTGTAGAGGGCAATCCAGGGGTTACGAGTTAAAGGGGGTGAGGATTAAGAAAGCAAGAAGTACTGGCAGTAAAAAGAACCCAGAGAAATGGGACTTTCCTGAAGGCTACATGACATTCAGGATCTAACTTTTCATACTCAGGGATACATTTCCTGGAAATCCTGTGACTTTGCAAGCTGAGATGCCCCACACTGGACAGATAAGCTGGCTCTACTTGGGAGTCAAGGTAAATGACTTCTTCAAGTGGCATGGAACAAAGCTGCTTGGATGAGCACCAAGCCACAGTCAGCTGCTACTGCTTTTAAAAATAAGTCCTTGTTTCTTGACATGGTGCCTCTTTCTTTTATATCAGTATTTAAATTATATGAGGAGGGGCCCCCAAAAACCTGGAATTATTTTTTGGAGGGCAGACCTCTTGTAGTACAGGCTTCCCCTACTAGGAATAGTGTTCTAGGAACCCATAGTCATCAGTGTACCAGCTAGCGTTGTGGTGACAGGCTACATTTGGCTTCAGTGAATTTTTTTGGAGATTCTTTCAGTGTGCTTGTCCATTTCATGATGGGTAATTTACAGGAACAACCTGCTCACACCAAGCTGAGTGTTCAGCAGTTTTTGACCAAAACCGGCATGACACCCACACCCTACCCTTCCCATTCACCCTGATCTCACCCTAAGTGACTTTTTTTTGTTTCCACTGAAGAAGAAAATTCTTCAAAGGGAAACATTTTGCCAATGTGGAAGAGGTGAAGCAAAAAACGTCAGAAGCACTAAAAAGCATCAAAATTGACAAGTTCAAAACTGTCTTGAGCAGTGGAAAAAGTGTCTCCATCGATGTATTGCATCAAACAGAGAGTACTTTGAAGGTGACTGAAGTTTAAACATGGAAGAGAAAATACACAGTTTTTCACAAATAAATTCCAGTTGGAGGAAAATCCCCCCTCATATGTACTGGATGGTATGTCTCCCTGTATCATTTCTATTTTGTGCCTTAACAACTTCCCCTCCCTTGGACATGCGGAAACAAAGAGTTGACTATCATTTTTCCATACTTTCTGCAATCCCATCTCTCCCCTGGGCAACAGTGTGGAATGTCTAGATAATTGAATGAAGGGAGGTAAAGAATCAGAAGAAAATTATGAACAAATAGCATATCAGTTAACGTTGCAGTGCTATGTTTTACATCATAGACTGTCTTTTTAAGGAAGCATGCTGGGAAGGCATCTTGTCCCAAGCTGTTGTCCAGGTTTTACCCAGTCCCACCCCACACTTGTCCAAATCAGACCGCTCCTCCCCATGTCTGCACCAAGCCCCTTTGCTTATGGTGTCTTCTCCACCTGGTGTCCCTCCCATCATCTCCCTGTCAAACACCTGCCCATCCTTTAAGGCCCCATTCAAGTATCCCTTTTCCACAAAGCCTTCCTCAGTCCCTTCAGTTGATACATTCTGCTTCTATGATTCCACTTTGTTCTTTGCTATCCATGGTGCATAAACTCTCCTTCATAGCT
This sequence comes from Tarsius wallacei, assembly GCA_963574415.1. NCBI lineage: Eukaryota > Metazoa > Chordata > Mammalia > Primates > Tarsiidae > Tarsius > Tarsius wallacei. Next base: position 6,745 of record CAUYQG010070592.1, on the reverse strand, counting down.
CTTCGCTCTCTGAGGCTGGGTCCCATCTGTGATGGTCTTATCTCTGATGAGTATTTGACGCCACCGTGAGTACCTGTTTGAGTCCTGCAAGTAACAGAACAGACTCTGGTTAACTTAGGTGAAAGGTGGTATTTAGTGGAATAACCCTGGGATATCACAGAATTCACAGAAAACATTCTGGAAGGGCAGCTCCAGGACTTGCGGCCGTGGAAGTCAAAGGTCTCCTCTCCAGGGCCCCACCTAAAATGTGACTCCTATTCCTACATTATTAGGCCAGGAGCACAGAGTCAGGTGATGTGGAGGATGTTGGGGCCACCTCTCTGTATCCGGGCTGCTGCCACAGAGCAGGGAGCTTCTGAGGCCTCAGCAGCTACTCCAAGACACGTCTCCTGAAAAGTCATCAATCAACTGTTAGTAGAAAAGAAAATCACAACAAATGCCAGCTTGAAAATCACCCCAGTCTTCACACAGAATCTTTGCCTTTACGGAAGCAGGGCAATGTCTGGTAAGGGCCCAGGTGTTAAGGTCAGACAGACTGACGAGTCTAGTCATTAAAAAATGGACTGTTGGATGGGCACAGTGGCTCAACCTGTAATCCCAGCACTTCGGGAAGCCAAGGCGAGAGAATAGCCTGAGCCCAGGGGTTCGAGACCAGCCTGGGCCACTTTGTGAAACCTCTTCTCTACAATAAATCACAAAAACTAGCCAGGCATGGTGGTGTGCGTCTATAGTTCCAGCTACTTGGGAGGCTGAGGCGGAAGGATCACCTAAGCCCAGCAGGTCGAGGCTGCAGTGGCCGTGAGCGTGCCACTGCACTCCAGCCTGGCTGACAGAACAAGACTCCAACTCAAAACAAACAAACAAACAAACAAACAAAGCAAAACCGGACTATCCTTGGAACATCAGGTGAAAAAATCCTGCAAATGCTGCATACTTAGATACTGGTTATTCTGATTATTCTATTCACTTAGATTATTTTGTACATAAATTTACACTGGAAGTATAAGAGAACACATAATAGACTTGGAGTTGGAGCCTCTGATTCCTAGCTTTGTGTCTTCAGGTAAATCACCTAACTGCTCTGAGCCTTAGTTACCTCATCTGCAAAATGGGGATAGAGTAATGCTTGCCTCGGAGCATTGTTGTGAGGTTTAAGTGAAATATGTGTGTGAAGTTCCACCCCTGTGGTTTCTTCTTAAAGTCATAATATTTTTTATAACCCGACATATGTGCATATTGTTCACTGTTACCATGAATCAATCATAATTTTAAAAACTTGTATTTGAAAACTAAGAGTACATATGTGTCAGGAATTGCATTTATTCAGTTTTTCTTTCTTTTTCTTTTCTTTTCTTTTTTTTTTTTTTTTTGTGTCAGGGTCTCACTCTGTTGCCCAGGCTGGAATGCGGTGGCATGATCACAGCTCACTGCAGCCTCAGCCTCTTTAGGCTCGCTCAGGGGAGCCTCCTGCCTCAGACTCCTGGGTAGCCTGAACTACAGGCACATGCCACAATGCCTGGCTAATTATTTGGTTTTCTGTAGAGATAAGGTCTCGCTGTGTTGCCCAGGCTGGTCTTGAACTCTTGGGCTCAAGCATTCCTCCCACCTCCACCTCCCAAAGTGCTGGGACTGCAGACAATAGCAACCACACCAGGCCTGCATTTATTCAATGTATGGGATTATGTGGGGTCCCTGTGAATTCTCATCTATTCAGTAATCCAACACCTCAGGGGCTTGAATGCTGTAGGCTACAGATAGCAGCAGGACTCTAAATTGTTTACTCCCGTGCTTTATTCCTTGTAAGGGAAAGTCTTTCTCATCCCATCTTCTGGCTGAGGCACATCAATTAGGAATTCCTCCAGGGCAGAGGGTCACCCCTCTCAGCACCCTAGGAAAGCCTGGAGGTAAAGCCTCTGCTGCCTCTCTTACCTTAAGCCCATCTGCATGTGTGTGTGTGTGGGGGGGGGTTCATGCCCTCTGGCCCCTTTACCCCTGGGTTCTTGCTTGTATTCTCTCAGAGCTGCTCATCTACAAGCAGGGGTGCATATTCCGTGGGGTAAGCTTCCTGAGGCCAGGTTTCTATGACTCCAGGAGTGGCCTACAGTTCTGGCATGATCTGCCTCTGATTTCAGCCTTAGGGCTGAGCCACATTCTCCATCACAGTCTAACCAGTGATCAATGGGTCCACATCACCTCTGTACACCGAAGGCTGCTTACCATGAACATGCGCAACTCTCTGCACAAGGATGTTTCAGCTTGCACAAGAGAAGTTAGTGGCCTCCAAGCAGACCTCACCCATGGAAGGGAAGGGGTTTCTAGACAAATACCTGAGCCTCCCACCACTCGGTGGGGAGAACAGTACTGCCCCCTAGGGTTCCCCTGGGTTGAGTCTCGACCGCCCGCGATGTAATGGACTCGGCAACACACTTCATTCCCTTCCTTTCCCTTCCCTATCTCACTTCTCCATAACTCTCGGTGTTTCCTGGTATCACCACACAAGAAAAGTGTGTGTATTCAAATCCTTATCTCCAGGGTGGCTTCTGGGGGAGCCCAAACCCAGATAAAGTCTATGATTAACGAGTTCCCTCAAACCTGCATAATTATTTTTTTCAAAACAATTCTCTTTGGATACAAAAATATGTCTCAGATTTAACCACTAACTTAGGGATGGAGCAAAGCCAGTGAAAGGAAGTTGACGTAAAAGCAAACAAAACAGCAGGCACTCGCTGATCCATACAGCCTGTAGTAGAAATGAATGATAAAACCAGACCCTTGGAGAATTGGAGACAGCCCATCTATGATTTGATCTAACATCCTCATTTTACAGAGATGGAGAGGGGGTCAGAGTACCACAGGCAGGCCGAGTCTCATCTGGAGCCTCCCAGGTCCGTGCCTGTCTGCAACCCCAGACCTCAGCTCCCCGCCCTTGGGTCAACCCTCATTTCTCTGTGCGTCACCTTCCATTCTGGGCATAGTGCCAGGAACCAGGACTGCCTTGCTGGTTGTTTCAGCTGGGGTCAACTTACCTGTCTCTCACAAAGGGCCAGGATTGCAAAAAGTGGACCCCTATTGGGGAAGATCAGTGACAGGACCACAATAATCTTCTCCAAGAAGCAGGGGCCTATGTCAGCATCAGTTCCTCCACCAGCAGCTCTGACTCACCAGGCCCTGACTGCTACCACAACCCCTCCCTCCTCAGCCCAACCCAAAAGCTCTCGGGAGAAGCTTGCCTTTCTTGCCTGCAGCAGAAAGCTTCTTGAAGAAGCTGATCTTTTAATCCTCCCCCCCAAAGCTTTGATGAGCTATTTAACAGTAATCATTTCATCATTCCTTGTGGCTAGTTGTCTGTGTGTTCATCTAACCTGGGGTGTGTGCTTTTTACCCCTTTATGTCTCCATCAGATTTTCCTCCCGGCTCGCTCTCCTTCTCTCATGCACACGGTGCCTAAAAGGAAATACATATTCTTCAATGATGCTGTCACCTCTCACTCAGAGGAGGAATAAATGTGCCAGAAAGCATTCACGGCTAATTCTGTGGAACAACTGGGACATTTAATAGCTAGCATTTTGTTGGCTCCATAGGGAAGTTAATGATTTGATTTGATTTATTGAGCAGTTTTGTTTGTTACGCTTTGCTGTGTTTCGCCTACATGCAGAGAAGGGAGAAATGACAAAGAATTCTAAGACTCAGGTAGAACTACCTCTCAAAGTAGGATGTCTCGGCCTCAGCACTATTTATGCTTGGGAATGAATAATTCTTTTTTTGCGGGGGCCTGTGGTATGCATTGTAGGATGTTGAGCAGCATCCCTGGCCCCTACCCAGCATGTGCCAGTAGCATCCTCTTCCAATTATGACAACCCAAAATGCCTCCAGACGTTTGCCAAATGCCTCTTGGGGAGCAAAGCCACCCTTGGCTGAAGGCCACTGTCTTAGTGACATTTGATATTGATTATTCTGATATCATATCACCAAACAACCCTCTTTCCATTTCAGTTTTTCTCCAGGAAGACTAAACCATGATTGAGGGATTGCCACTTATTGGTTATCAGATACAGCACTTCAGCTGCATCTGACTCTCCCTATAAATGAACACATAGATGATCTAGTACATAGATCAATCTATTGTTAGTTTAGCCTAAGGGAGTCCATCCTACACAGACAAATATACCCTAAAGTGAATTTTTTTTAAGTTTCTGAATTTGCAACACTGATCATCAAGACTTGTGCCAAGGAACTTTGACTGAAACACCTGTAACAGCAGCACAAACTGGATCTTACATCCCAAGAAGGAAGAGGGTGTTTAGGGAAAGATACAAGGAATAACGACATGCATCTAAATGGAAAATTTGATACGGTCTGTTCTGACTCAATATGTATTTCTATAAACGAATTAGCTCATCTGTTATTGGTAAATATGTGATGATCAATCACACATGACTCAATAATATAGAAGCTATGTTGGTTTGTGTGTGGTTTTTCTAAGGTCAGGGGAGCCAGGCAGGAGAAGATCGGTAGTGTTAAAACACCCAACAGGACGAGAAAAGCCCTTAGCTTGGCTGTAGGGATATAAGGAGTCCATTCAACTCTACTACATCATGTTATAGCAGAAAAACCCAAGGTCACAGAAAAAGAAAAGGCTGAAAAATATTGAAGCAGGGAATGTCATAGCAGATGAATAGGCATGGTGGTGTCCCCTCCTGAGGATTATGGTAAGCATGAATACTAGTGATTATGAACTATGCCACTTTCTTCTATCATTTAGGATATAAATAAAACGTAAGCTGTCTCTGACACTCAGCAAGTCATGCCTGGATAACAAGAAAGAGATGAAACTTGATGCTGTCTGAGCAATTGGTACAGGAAGTATGGACTCATCACCAAGGGAATCCGGACTTCTTTGGGAAAGGCAAGTTCATATCTCTTCCCAGCATATAGATATCTCATCTCAGTTTTACTAAGCATCACGTTTTGCCTATATCATGATCCAGATGGTGACAGTCTGAGGCCAAGATGCTGCTGGGAGTTGACTACAGGCACAAAGGAAGAGTTTCAAACAGGTCAGGGAGTACGTATATATTTCAGATGAAGGGATTTTCACCCATGTCAGTATCTTAAAAAATTCTTCCTGGTGCCTAAGTGAACTCTTCATTAGCTGGCATTCTGTTAACCAGAATTCTCTACTGACTGTCTCTTCTGCACATCTGTTGCCCAAATATGATTGATGGTTATTGTGAAGGTGCTGTGGGATTTCAGGGGAGCCTTATAAATCATCGAAGAAAGTTTAAGTAAGGGTAAGAATCATTTTATGGCTTCATTAATTTTTTCTGGGTTCATATTCTATGAAAATTGGCATTCTAGGTGGAAAAAATATATGATGATCCTCTGTAAGGTATTTTGTGGCTGAAAGGAGCTGTCAAGTTGATAAGTTTGCTTATCCAAATTTTCAGAAACAAGCCCTAAAGCCCTACTTGTCATTACAACATGAAGATCAACTTATACAGTTGTGATAGTGAAGGAAAAATACCTTGATTTCTGTTTTTTAAAGGAGTTTTCTTATTGTCCATCATCCCTAGAGGAAGGGATAAAAACAAAGTACAGTTGAGGGACAGAAAGGGCTCAGCCTATTCCAATGTGACAAAATGTGGGATTTCAGGGGCTGATGTATGGGCTGGGCTTCACATGTCCATCTGCATGACTGTGCATTATTTATATTGATTTCTATATGAATTAATAAAGAGAAGCTTGACCATAACTACAAAGACAGATTAGCAGTAGGAGTGATGCCTTCCTAGCAAATGCAAATGCAAATGCAAAATATTAAAACATCTGGGGGTGGGAAACAGAGACAGTGATAAAGTATCATAGTATCATTGACAAAGGAAAGTCAAGAGCCATAGTCTGTGGGTTGGGAGCATAATCTTGGTTCATTCTCTCACTGTTTTCCTTGATAAACCCTGGAAAACAAATAGGTGCAATAAGACCAGCTACCTCAATTTATTCAAATCTACTTGCCAGTCACTTCTAGGTCTAGGTCTAGCCAAATGGATTGGGGATTAAAGGAGGTAGGTCATAGGAATGTCCACATGGGATTAATTGTTTTTTCTCTTGTGCCATTGGAATTGGGAGCTGGACTGAATCTTTAGCCACTCCAGCCAAAAGGCTTCTCCTGTGAGGGCCTTGGTTTTCTTCTCAAAAGAGAGGTTAACACTGTATCCTCTCCAACAGAAGAGTTTGGAGGAATAATTAATAATAAATTGTTCAGAAGCTAAGCACAATTTGTGAAAAAAGTTTACAATGGTAGCCATTAGCTTTAAACACACACTTCTCCAAATCACTAGAGAAGTGCCATGCTTTTATCTTGCTGTTGTGTGTGCTTGGAAATAGAGACATTATCTTTAGCAGAGGTTCCTATAAAAAGTGAATTTAAAAAGACTAGCTGGTTCTGGGTCAAATTAAGGAGGCATACTTCATCCTGTTGTCTCCTACCAGATTCAGCTGTAAAATTTGCAAAGAAGGCAATGAGGAGTGATTTGAGTACTCTGGAAAGTAAGTGCTGAGGGGAGCACTTAAGCCATTAAATGTTTATAATAAAAAAGAAAAAAGTCTCAAATCAATCATCTACACTTTATCTTTAAGGAAGTAGAAAATAAGAGCAAAATAAAATTAAGCAGAAAGAAGAAAGGAAATAATAAAGAGCAGAAATCAATGAAATTAAAAACAGAAAAACAAAAACCGGTGAAACAAA